>BMAO01038419.1:0-18661 GCA_019973975.1 Trichonephila clavata
TCAACTGCATGTACTGTTTATGAATGAGTTTTCGAACAGTGCAATGCTCAACAGTTGTTTCACGTGAGGCCAAAAGTGACGTGAAAACCTAAGGTGAGGGATATTTGGGGAATTTTAGTTGCCGTGATTTGGTAAACATCTGAGCGGAATATTAGGTCAGTTTGTTTCCAATTGAGGATGTATTCGTGTTCTTTTGTTGAGTTATGAACTGCTATTGCTTCGAATTCAAAACGGAAGCGCAACGTCTGGAACACAGAGACAAAACTTGAAATGTTGAACCGTTTTGGGAAGGGAGAAAGCGGAGCGATACAGAAGACTTTGGATTTCAAATGCTAAATGGTGGCGTGCTTGTGACTTCCGTGAAAGAAGAATTCGACCCTGTCAACGATGAATCGGATGAGACGAGGACAACAACAACGACGAAAGTAGCAAGGGTCCATCATTTGCTGACGCTTTCTGCTTTAGAGACAGCTATGGAGTGGTACGAACAACCAGAGTGCTGTCCTACTCATCTACTGTAGCTCAAGAGAATCAGAGACCTTGCAGCGAAAAACGAAGGTGTACAATGAAAAATAATTGATTATTTTCCACAATAAAGGTAAAATTGCGACATTTGCACTATTTTGCTTTTTCTTCAAGCACGTTTCCGGCATGTGATGATTTTCAATATTCGTATAGTTTCCGTCGCATTCGGTTTTCGGTTATCCGAACAATCACGTATCCGAACAGTGCACGGTCCCAATTGATTCAGATAAACGACGCTCTACTGTATATAACAAGAAAATCTGATTTAGTCTGGCTTATCCAGGCTGCTGAGTGCCCGCCCCAAGTGCCCAATGGATAAACTAGCACTATTCATATTGGTTGTATTGCAATTTCATTAAATGCGTTTAATTTTTTTTTGAAATTTATCATATCATTCAAATTTAATCAATATCCCTTTAACTAAATGACTTTTGAAGATGAAACACATTATTTTAAGGTTAAAACTTCATTGATTCCAACAGCTGTGTTACCTCCGTACTTGATACGGCACATCTTCTTTTCAAATTTGATGTTACTAAAAACAACTAAAAGCACATTTAATTACCACAAATTGTACAAATTCTTCATAGCATTAACTGGGGTAATATAAATAAAAGACGAAGTCGCGGTGAATCTTCCTGACGATTAGTTAAGCATCTGATTGATTAATGGCATAGAGAACGTTATCTGGAATCTCGACAACTACGAGTAACGAGGGGTTGTGAACCGTTAATGTAGGGTTCAAGACCTTTACGGGACCCGTTAATCGATGTAACTACGAAATCGTGGATGTAACGGGCACATAATTCTTACTTTAACTCTTGTTCCATGCACCTTGATGCCGATGCCAGCAATTTGTGATAATTATCAAACTAGGTTTTGTAATAAATTATTTGGAATTTGTCAGTGAAATGTTTCTGTAAATTGTTTGAGGGGCGTAAAAGTTTTGTAATGTCTTTGAGAGGCCAAAATTTTTTCATGGGTGCTTTTTTCTAATCTAACTTCCAGTGAAAAACTATTTTTAATTTGGAGAAAGACGTTTCCTTTTATTGGTTGGTAGTTAACAAGACTGTTCCGTTAGTTTCGTGTTTTTTTTATTCATTTCTTGTTGCCATTTCAGAAATTAAAATTTTCATCTTTATTCTCCTATCTACCGCTGTTCTTGTTTTCTTGAATGTAGTTTTTATTCTAGAGTGTTTTTTAGTCTTTAAACAGTATGTTCTTTAGTTATAGTTTTCACAAATCTAAAACAATGAATTATTTGCAATCTGGAAAAGTTCATTATCAGTATTCATTTTTCTTTATATCTAATTTTTTCAAAATCATTCTAGAAATGAATTTTTTGTACAACTCTTCTTTTTTTTTAGTTTAAGAAAAAACAAAAGGCAGATTATGAAGTATTAAACCATCAGCTTTATGTCCTAGTGCTTTTTACTTTTTTTCTTTTGGCATACTAGAATTTTTTGAAGTTAAAGGCTTAGTCTGCAACCAGGCGTGGGATTGGACGCATCTCAGTTAATATTCCAAAATCTTTCTACAGTAAAAAATACTGAAGAAATTGCTGTCACTCTTTGGAATATTCTCTACACTTAATCAGCTCATTCTTTACTAGAAATTTTTGCCGATCATTCCGCAAAAACTTAGAAATTTTAAAGTCACCCAATTCTTACTTGGTCCTGGTTATTTTAAAGTATACTTCAAAGATATAACCTTGTAACAACCTACTTGAGGTTGTAGGTGTTTGGGGGCTCAAGTAAAGATTTGCCGTAACCAGTTTCAAATTCAGGTTTATTATTCCACTAAAATCTAGTAACTAAAGATAGGAAATGCACAGCGTCACTAATTAGAATTATATGTTATGTTGTCTATTTCTTATTTTAATAAATATGTTTTAAAATACATAATGCATGTACAATTTGAATTTTTTTAAAAACTTTTTGTGGAAAAAATAGTTGTATTTATGTTTATTTTTTTGTTAAGAAATATCTTAAAATGACACAAAATTAATATATAATAAAACTATAAATCTATATTATTGACCTCCATTCCCTAATTCTGCATGCATTTGAACGGAAATCGAATTGTTTAAAAAATGCTCTACTGTGTGGCATGCTGAATTGTATTGGAAGATTGGTTTTGGCACGCCACAGCTAAGAGGTGCCGACCCCTGCTATAGAACAAGCTAGAATGGTTTTGTAAAAGCATTTGTATCCTCTCCAACTCCTCCGAGATCCATACCAGAGCTAAAAACTGCTTTGCTGTAAAAGAGGATTGACTGTTGAATTGCCTGCTGTTATGGGCCGCATGAAAAAACCTGGCTGTGAATTGGGACCATATCCCAATAACACTCATCTAAATTTCGATATCACAACGTGGATTTTAGGATATTTCCCCCCTCAATATAAGCTTTACTGATAAACATGCGTGCAAAAAATGACTTCTGAATGTTCCATCTCTTTCGCTATTGTAAATGTATATTCATTTTCAACCCATTAATAAGAGATGGTCTTGCCATCATTTTTTTTTTTTTACTTTTAGCTACAAAATTACCCAACTTCTTACGGTTATGGCAACTTTAAAAGTTATTTTAACAAATTTAATTTGGTTCTTCCATCTTCCTGCGACTTTAGTGTAGGGGGCATGGAAAATGTAGAATATGTGCTTCTTCTGGGTTCCAAGTTTGTAGAGAAAGAAAGGTCCTGAGACTGGCTCTGAAGGGCATTAATATAAATTGCGCCCCAGATTTTCACCGACTTATTTCCACCAGAAATACTTTTTGACCATCTCTGTAAATTCATTGTAAACATTTGAAATATTTTAATAATTTTAAGTTTTCTTTTTTTTTCCTTCTCTGATAGATTTTAACTTACTTCTGTAAGCCCCGTGTGATACTTTGTGATGCACGGGAATTTATAAATGTTTTCATTAAAAAAAATGTATATTCATACCCACAGTAGCGCACACAAAATTTTTTAAAGGGGGAGTCCATGGATGAAAGTCCCCCAACTCGTATCACACCTCAAGACAACACCAATTGAATCTTCTGATTTTTCGATTTTGTTAACAAAAAACAGTAAAAAATAAAGTATTGAATTAATAATTATCATTATTAAAGAATAAATTGTTTATTTCATTAGATTTTACGTTATTTATATATAGGATTATGATCACAATAAAAAAATCAAGAGCTTTGGGGTGTTCGGACCCCGGGACACCCCCCTTGTGTGCGCCACTGTTCATACCAAATTTCATTCAAATCTGTGCATTTTTTTTTTTTCTTTTCTTTCTTTTTTTCTCCAAAAATTCGACATACTGTACAATTTTCTTACATTATACTCTAGTACCAAAGTCAAATTTTACGTATAGATGATCTCTGTTTAATGAATTACCGATATCTGTTTTTCGAAAACAGTTGTAGAACAATAAAACTCCATAATTTCCATTCTAAAAATGTTTTTACAACTAAAATAAATATAAACTTTCTCAATTATTTATCCAGAGAAGTTTTCATATTGAACATCCAAAATATTTTCCCCTTAATATTTTTTCAAAAATCTTTCTTAGTAAATAAACGAAAATTAATTCTACTCGCGAAACACACCGTTGGAAGAATTTTCCCCAAACTTGTTAGTTTCTAATTTTCTCCCTTTCGCTGTAACTTTTTTTAAATCTGTTTTTTATCCAAGCAGAAACGTAAAGAGAAAAATAATGAGAGAAAAAAAATGAAATATTTTTTTTCAAATGAGCAAGACGTAAATTTGATTACATGCTCGGCAAAATAGACGGATATTTAAACTTGTGTCTGGTTTCAATCAAATTAAGAAGAAAATACACCGGAGTGCAGCAGCAATAAAATGACGTGCTTCCCCTCTCAACCCCCCTCTTTTTTTAAAAAATGTTTTGATTATTTCTTTCTTTTATTTTTAGCAAAATAAGGAAATGAATCCGGGTTTTTTCCTCGATATTTTCTTTTAATTAATAAACTTTTAAGAATCTTTTCTTTCTTTCATGGGAAAGTTTTCTTTAATATAGAAATTTAAAGTCGCGGCGTGATTAAAAAGGATTCTGTGCTAGGTGTTGAGAATTTGCACTTTTAAATAAGACGTCATTAATTCAGTTTTCATGGAAATTTAGAGTTTTATTTTTAAAGGATATTACATCGAAAATATTCATGAATAATTTAAAACATGATCGATGCAAAATACTCAGTAGTTAAAATTTTATGTAATACTAATCTGTAATACTTTGTTTTTAATACTGAAATGTATTTATGATGTTTGTCATTTCCTGGATTTTTTTTATGAAATATGAGTAATCTGTAAAAGCAGATTGATTCTTTGTTTTTTAATTAACGTCACTGAAGCAACACGATGGCTGTTAAACCATGGTCAAGTGACGTGGATGACACCTGAATTGGCATTCCACACCATGGTAATTATAAAAGCAGGATAATTCATGAATAATATTTGTATCAATTTCCTGAAAAGATACTACGATGAGAAGAGCACTAATTGTTATTAACATCGCACTTTCAGATCAACAAGGACTATTTATGACCAACCTCATAATTTTGAACCATGGACAAGTGGCAAAATGGACGCCTGAAATAATATGCATTCTTCTACCACATTGCATCACCTTGAGAATTTTTAATGCCTAGCTTCTTTAATGTACTTTCGGCCCCAACTGTTCAATACGGACAAAAACAGTCGGCTCAGCTGGAGCAGCAGGTGTCGTCCGCGTCACGTGACCATGGTTCAAAATTACGTGGACCGTCCCCAAAAAGCCCTCGTGCAGCTGAACAGTGGAACGTTAATATTCACTCACTCAGCTGGAGCAGACTCCGATTTCCAAACCATGACAACTCGACTACCGCGACCACATTACCTCAGTACATAAACTGATAAAATATTTTTCAAGTGTTTATTTTTAAATATTATCAACTTTCATCATTAAGCAATATATTCGGTTTAGTCTTGATGATTTTTGTTGCCACAGTTTGCCACACAATAACGTTCGTGTTAAATCTATCGTGGTTCAGGGTCCTCACATTGATGTGGTGTAGAAGTTGGAAGAGTGGGTTGCTAGCACTGATGGTCCTCCTGGACACTTGACCAAAGCTCAAATCTGTAAGATCCATCGCCAATGGCTTTCTTATTGCTTCAGATTTCGAAATTAATAAGCAATTTTCGATACCACACAGTCTTATTAGAAAATGCTTTTAATGAAACTCATTCTCAGTAATATATCAAGCAATTACTAAGACAAGAATTTTCGTTTTTTAAATTAATATAAGTTGAAGTAAATAATTCACACTCGTCAGATTTCTATTTCTTGATAATTTGCACTTCGAAGTACGCTTACGTGTTAGATCATCTGTGGCACAAATCAATGGCACGACAACGCCAGCGATGAGTCCACGAGATGACCATTTGTTTACTGCGGTCTCCACGCCTCTCAAATAGTAGAACTATGAAACTATGAGAAAGACTTATGAAATGATGAGAATTTTGGCAACTTCTCCATAGCCAACAGAGTTTGAACAGGAAGTACTAGGGAGTATTTTGCATTTCATCCATACGAAAAGTACAAACATTATTATTTAAACCCAAATTTTTGTTCCGTATTGGTTTAATAATCTATTTTAACAACATATAGAAAAAAAATTTAACGCTCTACTTTATGTAAAACACACAATATAAGCATAATGCGTCTTTCACAGTGAGCTTGTGATAATTTTAAGCAGTTGACAAATTTTTTGTACAAAGTCATTATTAAATACCGTATTTACTTGAATCTAAGCCGCAATTTTTTCCCCAGTGTTTTTGCTACTGAAAATCGGGTGCTGCTTAGAATCTAATGGGAAAACATTTTTTGGATGGAAAAAATTGAATTTCAATCCCTTTTAAAAAGAAAAATGTAACCATCTATTCTGTCCACTTGCATCGATGACATATTCCATTTTGAAGTTTATCTCCAGTATTCTGTATATCCTAAGCATCGTTGTCTGTTCGTATTTAGAAAAAAAATTTGTATACGCTTTCCTTTAATCCTCTAAGCATCGAAGATATCGGTAACAGATTGGTGCTTACAGAAATAAACATATTTAATTAGTTTCTGAGGCCATGAAAACTTCTATTAGCTAAATAATTTGTATGGTTTATGTCAGTTTTCATATAGTTTCCTCATGAGATCAGTGTTCATAAGTAAATAAACTGTTTTACAGATTCTAAAGTATAGTTACCTATCTTCAAAGGAGACAAATCTGGAGATTTATTAGTGGAAATCAAAAACTTTGTTTTGTCCGCATTAATAACAAGTCCCATCTCCTTTGCCGCACTCTCAAATGCTGTTATTTCAATTTAAAGTAATTAATTGATGACTTCAGTGTTTCAGTCATTTTATTTCTTTTCTCTGGATGGTTTAAAATAAATGAAAGAACCGGAATTTTTTTTTTGGTAACATGACTCAAATACGGTTTGGAATTATTTCAGGCAACTCTGTTTCGTGATCTAAACTTTTTAAAAGCTATCGTCCCTAATTTGTAGTCGGAAAACTTGATTTTTAATAATTATTCACTTAAATTTTACATATTTTTTTATCGATTGTAATATTCTCATTCTTGAACATTTTCTTTTAAAAATTTCAAAGCTCTTAAGTTAAATTTCAAAAAACAGCACTAAATTTTATTTTGAAAAAGAGTTTTCACGTTCGTTTCTATCTTTTGATAATTAACAAGCTTCTTTTAAATAATTTGCAGCAAAAAAGTAATGGTTATTGGACGTTTTATTAATCCATTTAAATTTCACGTTGTATGTAACAGAATAAAATATTCATTTTGAATAATTATACCTTTTTAAACCTCCAATAAAAACATTTTCTTTTTAATAAAAGATTTTATAAAGTTTGATCACGTACTTTCATTCCAAAATAACTTTAATACTAAAAGCAATAAAAAGTGAAAGCTCCTATTTTAGAAAATATAATTAAGTTACAAAAAAGAGAACCCTATCTCCTAAGGTTATTTTTAAAAAAAACTAATATATACTGTGAAGAAATAATTTTCTTAATCTCAGAACTCAGAGGGAAAAAAACCTAATCTTTCGCAAACGGCCTTTTATCTTTATGAAACGAATCGAAACAGAACTGCTCTTTAATAATTTAGACAGACACAGACTAAACGAGAAATTATTAATGACCTTTGAGAAATCAACTCTTTTGGAATTTTCTTAGAGAAACTATACTTTTAAGAATAATGATTGTAAGGATGTGTTTCTCTCTGCTTTTTAATGCATTAATGATGAACATTTTCAGAGATATTCCTTATTCTTTTAATCAAAGAACCTTCTTTTTTTAAGAAGGTAAACGTTAAAAGCTTTAATTAGATTGTATCTTAGGCATCTCTTAGTAATTACTGATGAATATTCGAATGCCATCATTAAAAAGAAAATAATAAATTAATGATTAATAATTAGTGAAATGAATAAATTTGTATAGCTTTAAAATAGCTGTATATTAAATTATCTGCATTTTTGTCGAATGGGCAAGAAATATAAATGATATTTTGAATAATTCAGTATGTTTTAATGTAAATTAATGGAATTGAGGCTTTATTTTTTATTATTTATTACATGAATAAGTTATTTTATTATTTTAGCTCTATCATTTTGTTTTCATATATCTGTTGTATCTTTTTGATCTTAATTAAATAAAATGGAACTCAGAATCTCTCATTAAAATTGAATACTTATTTAGTGATATATACAAGTAAATTCAATTTGGATATCATAATAAATACAATTTTCTGTTTTGAATAATATATATTAATTCTCATTGTTATTAATATAAACGTCGGCTTATTAGATCAAATACTTTTTGATAAAACTGCTCAGATAATATCTGTGAGGAAAATATATTGTTTTAATAACATATTTAATCAGTAATGTATTTTTATAACTAAAAATAGACGCAGAGATTTATGATACTATAAAACTAAGTTTATGTTTGAGACAAATTCTCAAAACTATTTAAGAGTTGTTCTATTGAACAGAAATGGAAAAAGAACACACATTATTCAATTAAGAACTTACAAAGATTCTCTATAATTAATGCTATACGTTTTGTGTCATGCATTTTATAAGAGTCTTGTGCATTTTCTTTATATAAATAATTAGTTTCAACCTCCATTAGTAACAATATTGTTCGTGTTATTTTTACTGTAAGTAGAAATTTAATTCGCAGCGTTTATCTCTACTGCCGATTACATCTAATTCCACTATAGTAAAGTAGTCATTGTCACTATCTCATGCTTACCGTTGTTTCAGTCAACTTTTCGATTCCAATAAAAATCTGTCGTGTTTTGGTGGTAATACACATTAAATCCGTCGCCTTTCAACCTGCCAAAATGTGGAGATGAGGAGTGGGGAATGCCATTTCAAATATCAACGTCGTCACTTCACCGTCATTCATAATTTTGCAACGGCACTGCTAAGGTGCAGGGCTGTTGAGGCAGGATTACTCCTGTGAAAGGTTGCGTTAGGACGACAATGGAATGCTCGCAGGTGTGAGCCTTGATAGGGTACTGTAGGTCCCAGAGAGTCCAAACGAATCTGGAAGTCAATCGGAGTGAGAGTCCGTTGGAGTGTACTTGGGCGTCTTAGAGTGTTAAAGCCTAAAAGTGTCGTAGAGTATTGGAAACTTGTAGAAGTGTCTCTCTAGTGTCTGTGAAGCTCTTTGGTTTCCCCTTTTCATGTCTCTTTATAGATCGAATACGTCACGCCCTTCCAAATCTCACGTGATGCAGAATCGCTTCTGTTTTGACATAGCCGGGATTACTATTCGGCTATTGGTCCTAGTTACCCCTCACGCGATGGACTTTGAAGCTGGAGATTGGTGTGGGAACTGCGCTGGTCACCTCTCTGTCGACTGGATAAAGGGAGATAAAAGGTTGACTTGCCTTAGAATATAAGCGTCTGAGTCTCCGGTCTCGGATAATTTCCCACACGCAATTACATAACCATTGAGACGTCACTAGTTTCCTAACCGGAAATGGGTTATTTGGTAGAGGTCACCACAATTTCAATGCATGCATGTTGTTCAATAATCATTCAATCACATCCGACTGAAACGCCGTTATGTACTTAACTTGAAATTCCAGTTAACTTTCACTCTCGGAATATTTGTATGCTAAAAACAAAACATTCGAAAAATAAATGTGGATTCAACAGTATAAATTGTTTTGGCCTTGTTTCAAAATTATGAGATTTCCCCTTAAACTATCATGTTATTTCGAAGTGCTATGTTAAGAAACAATCAATCAACACGGCAAATAGAGTTACGGAGTGTTTATTGCGGGGGCTATAGACGACGGACCTCGTAGTTTTGAATGGCGATTAAGTGACACCATTTGAGCTGGGTCTTAATTCTCCTAACTTCGACATCATGCCAACACGAGGACTCTGAATCGCCACACATCTCTCCCGGACATCGCTGGACATGCATCAACCCCTCTACACGAAGAGTCTTTACTGGCATCAGGACTCCGGCCCCTTAACTCAACAAGCCAGCCATTACTATTAGGTTATCACAATAAATGGAAGAAATAGCATAGAAAGAACAAAATAAAATCGTATTAAAATGAGCGAATGAAGGATCTGAACAAATGCATATGAGCTACATCTAAGAGATATTAAATTTTCATTCTGTATATTTGTGCTGTGTATATTTTGAACCTTTTTTTATACTACTGTGATTAGAATTTTACAAAATAGTGTTTATTTTTTTTATTTTTGAAGAACAATAAAATCCCGTGTGTAACGCTCATCGGTTGTACCTACACTTTTAAGCTTCCTTTTTAATTTTTAAGGTACATTCGCCGGAAAACGCGCTCCCTCTTTTTTATGAAGGAACCCGAAATGTACGTGTGCAATTCTATTATCTTTTGAAGTCATTTATTAAAGGCATTGTACCAAGATTTTTAAAAAAATAGTTTCCTTCTAGAATTACAGCCTTTTAAATTCATTAAATACGCCGCTTCTTTTAAAATAAACAGTTTTCCGACCTATGTAAAAGTCTAATTTCTTTTTATGCTCATCTCTTTTTTTTCATTTTTGAAGTTATTTTTATGTACCCGGCGTACAACGCACACCCCTAAATTTTGATCTAATTTTTTGTGTTAAACGGATTTTACGGCATATCGATATCATTGAATATCGTCTGACGTAATCAAATTTGATATCGATTAAATGTGATTGATTAAACTAGTCAAAGGTATTTCAGTGCAATTTTTTACTACAGGAGAATCCTCCACGTATTAAATGAGCGTAATACTGCAAAATTGCTACAAAAGATATCTTTTTTTTTTCAGTAGCCAGTTTTTCAAGCACATGAATTATTTTATCCTTCCAAGAATCTCTGTACAACATTTAGAACCACAGCGGTATATTAATGTTCTAATATATTACAGTTTTACAAATGACAAAAAGACACTTTTTTTAGATTAGAATTTAATCACGTACACCACTTTAAATCCTCTTCCACATTTCTTCCTTCAACCCGAAAATAAACTCACCTGCCAGATGTGTCAAATTTCACTTTAAAACAATTACATCACGTCTCAAAAAATCTGGAAACTCAACAAATAAATAACTCTTTTCCATCATATTCACTCCCCCCCCCCCATACTTGAATACCCTGATGCTTCCTTGCCACATTACATAACTGAAATTTGTTCCATCCTATAAATTAAATGTTCCTACAAAGAAAAGGCCACTCTTTTTCTCTTGATTCTCCATCTAAATTCCTAGCATCCAGGATAACACATAGCTGAAAACGTGCCCAAAATATGAACGACCGACCGTCCTAGCGAATCTTGCAGAACTTTTCATATTCGCTAGCGATCTAATCGTAAAACACCATTTCACAAGAACGCTGAAGCTGTCGTAGTTCCTACGGTGACGTTTGATATGTGAGGCCGGGCCGCGGGCATGACAGTTATTAAGATTTATTAGGTACCAAGTTAAAGATGGTGAGCGGGGATCATCCTTTTTTATTTCAGTTTCTTGGATGTGTTTGAATTATACGGTATTAGGTTGCAGAGATGAAATAGGGGGTAGGTTGGTGGTCCAGCCCTTTGTCTATTGTTTTATGTGTGTGTCGGAGTGATTTTGTTCTTGAGATAACGAGAGTATGCTTAATTTACTTGAATGGGTCATAGTTTAATCTTTGAAATATTTAAATATCGCAGCACTTGTTCTAATGTGTTCCTTGATATTCTTTAATTTCCAGAAAAACTAGTACGGTTAAGCGTTCATGCAAAAAACACATAGCAATGTCACCTTGCACATACTTCGTTGCATCAGCCGGCATGTATATTCATAGGAGGCGGATAGTACTCGCGACCTTTGGTTCCGTAAGCACATACCATGCCACTGGACCAAAATAATCCCTTCAGTCCGGAGGCTGTTACTGACTTATTTAGATTCCACCGCTACTCACTCCCTACCAGTGAGTTGTTGATGTTGCATCATTTGGGTCTGACGGCTTTGATTGCTGCGTCATGTGAGTCTTCCGGCTTTGTTTGCTTCGTCATGTGAGTCTTCCGGCTTTGTTTGCTTCGTCATGTGGTTCTGCTGGTTTGGTTTTGCTGCGTCAAGTGGGTCTGAAAGGTTGTTTGCTGCATTATGTTTGTTTGACGGCTTTTGGTTGCTCTTGAGGCGGGTAGATGGCGCCACGACAGCTGCGCGAAGGTTGCATTTTTCTTTGTTCAATGTCAAGGTCACCAATGAGGAGGATAGAACTCGGTGCCCACTGATCCGTAAGCACATAACATACCACTAGACCAAAATGATCACTTCAGTCCGGAGACTGTTACTGGATTATATAGATACCACAGCTAAACGTATAAAACAATGTGTGGATATTCTAGCCAGCTGTAAAAATTATTAATAGCGCAAATTTAAGAATACTTATCTCTCGATATGCCATAGTTGGACATGCCCTTAAGGTGGGGGCCAACTCGGCCTGGTCCTGAGCCACGGAGAGGGGTCTCGCCCCGTTCTCGACTCGGACTCAAAAAGATTGCGATGGTTTCCACGAAATGACCCATTTCCTGTTAGGAAACTAGTGACGTCTCAATGGTCATGAAGTTTTGCTTTAGAAATTATCCGAGACCGGACACACTGATGCTTTCGTTCCAAAACAAGTCAACCTTTATCCAGAAGACTGAGAGCCGCAGTTTCCACGCCAATCTTCGGCTTCAAAGTTACCACGTGAGTGGTGACTAGGACGAAAAGCCGGACAATAATCCTGGCTACGGCCAAACAGAAGCAATTCTGCATCACGCGAGGCTTGGAACGGCATGATGTATTCGATCAAAAAGGACTTGATATGCTAAGAAGCTTCACAGAGAGACACTTCTACAGACTTCAACACTCTACTACGCTCCAGCACACTCCAACGGACTCTCTCTTCGATCGACTTCCAGATTCGCTTGGACCCTCTCACACTTACTGTACTATCAAGGTTCCCATTTACAAGCATCCCAATGTCGTTCTAACGCACTCTTTCATAGGAGTGATCTGGCCTTAACAGTGACCTCAACAGCGCTGCACCTCAGCAGTGCCAAGCAAGATCGGAATGATTTTAAACTACAAACGCTATTCCGGACATATTCTCAAAAAAAAAAAAAGAAAGAAAGAAAGAGGGGAAAAAAGAAAACTATGAACTTTTTTTTAACTATATATATATATATAATATCAACTGGCAACAGTGGTGATACTATCATATTATGTCATGTTCTTATCTAAGCCTAAGCCTACCACCATTACATTACTCATTTTATCGAGTCGGTTTGTATCTAGGTTTGTGAGTCACGCACAATTTTTTACTGATTACCGTTTGTGCAGGAAGGGTACTTTTGCTTAAAGGTCCGGGACCTCAGGAAGTGTTAAGATGTCGCTGGACATACCATAGCATTTCGGAGTTAGAAATAAAATTAGGGGTTTCAAGGAGGATTGCTACAAAAGTAGATCCATTAATTTAAGAAAGACGCTATATATAAACTTAAATATCTTTGGCTATCAAGAATCATTCCACAATTCACAATACATGTTCAGCGCTCTCGCAAGTATTTTTGGGATTCAGTGTTGGTGATTCAGCATTAATTAGTTTTCATGATGTGCAACATGCCTTACAGAATGAGTGGATTTAACAGCCAACGGCCAACTTAAGTATCCTTGATAACTGCACGATACTCAGCTGTACATTTTGCTTTATACAGTAATACCGACATTGTTACAAGTAATTTGTGCTTTGCCTGTGAAAGAGTAGATCATGGATTCCATGATACTTCATATTTGGGTTCTCTCCGCTCTCATTATGAACTATTAAATATTTTAATTACTTATGATAGTGTAACCAGTTTTTCTGGCGGTCATTCGAATCTAGGTAAAATGACAATTTTACATGGAAATTAGGAGATAAATTGTTCGATGACATACGTCAGGTCTATCAGCAGTTATATATAATGAATTAAATTTTTAATTTTCAATTTGAATTAGAAAAATTTTTTTGTGTTATTCTATACATTTTTTTGTCATTATTCATTTGCAAAACTCTCTCTTCTCTTCTTTCGTAGCTTACTCGTACACAGATTTTTTCCTGCTAAACTGCAATAATAGAAAAAGAATAATTGCATTAAATTAGTTAAAAACCGCGAGAGAGATTAGTTTTTTTTTTATGTAGAGCTCTAGTCCTGATTCCCAACATTTACAGTACAATCATCTTTTTTATTCCTCATTGCTCCTCAGAGAGACCTCACGTGAAATGCGGGAAATCAGGAGATAAGATAATAGGTTAAGGTGTCGTCCTCAACATTAAACTCTTGTTCACACGAAGAGACTATGTTTCAGCAACATTTTCTTGAGTATTTTTAAAGAAATATTACGCCCAACTCTCTTTTTTTTTTACACCGTAGGTACGTTCTTTAGAAATCCGTGCAAAAAAAAAAAATCGTTAAGAAAATACATGCGAGTTATGGTAAAAAATTTGGGGATATGTTAACAATTTTTAAAAAATGGTGCATGATGAAAAATCTCTAAATATTTTCCCGAAAAAAACGTGCAAAAAAAAGTGAAAATGAAATCCATGTTACGTATTTATAAAACAAAATAATTAATTTTTGTTACCAAAAAAGTTAAAATCAGTGTACAGTGAAAATTCACACACACACAGTCTTAAGTACATACAATATATAAAAATTCAAATTGAAATTAGGAATAAAACTTTAAACAACTATTCATCGCTACTTGATAACAAGCGAGCACTTTTATTACGAATTGGATCAAAAATGCTATCATCAGTAGATGTGTCAGATATGTCTAGCACAATTGGCGGTTTGGATTCAAATGAAGAATTTCGTTCGTTATTAACAGCCTCAGTTGTACATAAAGTATTATTATATGTTATTAGTAGTTGTTTTTAGGTTTCTCAAGTTGCTTAGATAATTCTTGATATCCTGCTACACAAAATTAACGATTGCGTTGAAATTTTAATGCACGCTCTATGTCAGGATCATGAGTAGTGACTGCTGTTACAGAAGATCAAGTGCTTTCTTATAGCCCACCCAGAGTTCTTTATTTGCTCTTTTACCAAGAGAGCTGAAAAAGCCCAAAAAATTAAGATTTGATAAGCCAGAACTGCGCTGTTACAATATGGCTATTAAGTACTTTTTAACCCATGAATATATTTTCTGATAAACGCCAATGAGCGTTTTAGATTTTTTAATTTTGATGACCTGGTTGAAGACCAGGTCAGATATGTGAAGGAAATATTTCATCCTTTAAATATAGGATTTCTGAAGTTGAGTTCCCTTGGGATAATCAAACCAAGAGGAAATTTCATACAAAAGGAAATATATCTTCCTTGAATGTTCATGCTCTAGCATTCGAATCGTATGTATCGTTATGCAATAATCATGTGCCTGAAACTGAACTGCACAGTATATCTTCTGTTTCCTACAGTAATGGCTCAAATCTGCATGAAACAGCTCCAATAATAAATACTTCTCATTATTACACTTCAACAATAGTTGAACAAGCAAGAACTTTACAATCTGGTTGTCAAAATCTTTCAAATGGTCAACAAAATGCTTGTGACCAGAGAATGTTGCATTTTCTTAACCTCCTAAACCATTCAGAGGGGATGTCTACTCTAATGTTTATGATATACGACAAATACCTGCAGCAGTTTCTACATTTAAATTAAATCCAACTGTTTCATCTTTTGTCCCTCAAAATATGGTAAATTATCTTTAGTCCAATCCATTGAATGATTTTCCAGTTCAAGCTCATAATGTATTACTACTAGTATTCATGAAAATAAAATAAAGAACAATATGCAAATTCCAACAAGTAGGAAAATGTTGTTCCATACTTGTAATAAATTTCAAGCCCTTTACGAATTAAATTAGCAGTGAAAAATCTGAACTTTATCTTCACCTTCGTCATTATCGACTTCTTTATCATCATAAACTGTCATAAATTCGATCAAATCGTTCTTATCCAAAAGACACGAACCCCCAAGTTTTTAGGGAATTCGTGCTAGAACAAAAAAAAAGTTCATGTGAAAAAAAAATCTTTACATTCGTGTACTGTGTTATTTTAAAATCGTGTAAAAAAGGATTTGGGTGTATTTAGAAAACAAATGAAATTTTTTTCCTGTATCAACAAGAAAGTATATAGTTCTATTAAGTAGGGGTGAAACCTGCTGCTCTTAAAAATTTCAAAATGATGTCTTAGAGATAAAAGAATAAAGAGTAGAAAATATTTATAAAATATCATCTGGAGAAAAGGTTTCTGACTTAGGGCCGGACTTGAAGAGTAGTTTTTCAAATGTCATCTGCCAACATCTTTTAAAAAATATATTGGAATTATCTCCAGAATTTTTTAAAGTACTGTAATTTCAAACGCGATGCTTCAAACCTTTTGAAAAACTTTTAATAAAAATAAAATTTTCAATTTTCGAATTGTGTTTTATTTTTAAATATACGGCTATACTGAGAAAGTATGCATTCTGATTTTATGAAGCAGGAAAAGTTCCAGTTTTAAAATGCTTATTTTCGTGCAGTTTTTCAGTAGAACTTTTAATAGTTTGCAGTGCTTTGAAAAAACGAATTTTTTTTGTATTGCATCCTACAGAATGCGTGTTCTTTCTTTCTTTTTAATGATTGGTGAATTTCCAAAGAAGATATGGCAGAAAATTCCCAATTATATGTTTTCGCAAAACTTTGAAAAATTGGAATTATTATATCAATTTAAATTTTTGGCGCTCTATTCAAGGCGAAAAGAAATATAGTCTACTGAATATTTTGTTCCTCACAAAAATATATAGAAAAAACAAACAAAGAAAAAAATGGCAATGATTGTTTTTTATTTATGCATTTTTTTATACCAATACTTATACATTTTTTGGAAAAGTATTGGAATATTGCCTTTGCTTCTGTGTTATCGAATTTTACATTCATTTCTAACTACGAAGAATAGAAGAAAAATATTCCATAGGCAATTCAAGTCGTCGTTTTCATGAAAAACATTCGCTCGTAAGACGTATTATTTTTATTTACGAAGGAAAGAGCTGCAATACCAATTTCTACTTCATTACCTTTCTTCTAAGTATAACGAATGTTCCCATAAAACATCATATTTTACTTAGATAACTATAATATCTTTCATTTGGAAAATAATTCTGGCCTATTTCGTGCATGAATGCTGATGCCAAATTGTTTTATTCTAAGTAACAAACAACATATCGTACATGAAGCATAATATTTCTGCCTTTTAAGAAGCATCTGTCCATTTTCCCCCCGTATATTTACAAAAGAATGTACTGTCTTTCACATCATTTTTTCCAAACTTCATTGTATTTCATTTTTTTTTCTTCATATATTGTCTTTAATCGTCTGCGTTTAAAACTTTTCTCTCGTGAAGCTCAAAGGTTTTATATATATAATTGTTGCCAAATATCTGTGTAAATATAATGGTGATCTCATCAATGTATTGAAAATAAATACCGAAAAGAAATAGCCTGATACTAAAGGGTTTGCATAACATGAACTTCTTTTTTAAGAAAAAAAAAATTAGCAACGCACATTATCTGTTTATATGAATATAACTCTTTGCGTGTGTTTATAATATGATTCGTGTATTATTCTGCTATCCTTTTATGGTATCGTAGTCATTAACAGTTTGTTTATGATGCAGAGCTCTGTCAAAATTGCCAACTGCAATTATTTCAATTGCTCGATTATGTAATTTAGAAATGGTATATTGATAGGCTTTCATTCAGAGAACGGCCAATTAAAAGTTTAACAGATTCTACATAATATTCCTGCAATTTCTTTTGAAACAGACGTAGGTAATCTGAGTACATATCTTTTCTGCTGTTATATGTTTTACCTGAAAGTTCTATTTCCTGAGGCAAACGAATTAATGGCGTTGATTTATGTGCTGGAATATAACTTATGTGTATGGTATGTTAAGTGATTTAAATTTTCTTATTTATTTGTAAAATTATTTTATTTGACAATACGTGAGATTGATTCTAATTTTTATTTTTGATCGAATAGAGATTACAAATGTGAGCCGATCAGTTCACATGGTGTTGAAATTTACGATGATAAAAATCATATGAAAAATTAAATTCATGTAAAAATATATTGGCAAAATACTTAAACAGAATTCCTATTTAAAACTAAACTTACTGATAATATTTTTGCTTTAAAATTCTAGAGATCGAATGACAAAATCTATTTTGACAAAATGTTCTAAAAACTCTTTTTAATTAATGTTGTTGTTTTTTTTTTTTTTTTTTTTTTTTTTTTTTTTTTTTTTAACATTTATAAACCCGTGCACCACCGAACGTATAACACGGGGTAAACAACAAGACAGAAGAAAGGATTACAACACAAACATCCATGCCTTCTCCGGGATTCGAACCCAGTCCCTGCGCACCGCAGTCAGCTTCACTGACCACTATACCGGATGGGCGGCTTTAATTAATGTTAAATGTCATTTTTAGAATAAAAATTCAAATTCGTTTCATTTTTTAAAAATTTATAATGCCTTTCATATGTTATATA
>BMAO01038420.1:0-55342 GCA_019973975.1 Trichonephila clavata
ATATAGATAGATAGATAGATAGATTATCATATTATCTTTATAAAACTGTAGCGAATTAACATGACATTTGCAATCCAAATGGCAGTGGGTGGCCAAATTATTATGACACCCCTTTAATACTATATTGGACCATCTTTACCCTAAACATTTGTTGAATTCTTCTTGGTATAGACTCTCTGAGATGTCGAAGATGGTATGAGGAGTCTGATACCATATTAAATGAATTGCACTTTCCAGTGCTGTCAGATTGCATGGTATTGGATCCAACTGCCTGATGCTCTGTTCGATCTCATTTCACAGATTCTCAGTCGGTTTGAGTTCTGGAGGTTGTGAAAGCCAACGTGGCAATGCAAAGTCTCTGTCATGCTTTCGAGCCATCTGTGGACAATGACAATTGTATGGCAGGGTGCATTGTCCTATTGAATGTTTCACATCTGATAGGGTACACCAGTAACATAACAGGATGTGCTTGACCTGCGATAACACTTATTCCTTTGGGCATTCACACGTTCTTCCGCACAAATCAAAGGGCCCATGAAATGCCAAAAAGGCATCCCCTAAACCATACTATTGCCTCCACCAACTTGAAGAATTGTGGCAATACAGTTGGAACCATGCTTTCATTCATATTCGCTCCCAGCCATCTACATGGTATAATCGAAAACGTGTTTCATCGGACCACATGGACTTTTTTCCAAGTCAATTAACACATCAATCACTCAATAAGTCCGGGTCTGATAAAACAACAACTTTTAGGCAAAATTAAACTTTATTTATCAAGATACTCCTTCAAGAAAGATACATTCAGCTCAAATATTTTAATAACTTTTTCGTAGAACGATTTGTCTTTGCTCTCAAAACAGGCTTCAACTTCGGTTATCACTTCTTCATTTGAGCCAAGCCTCTTTCCCTATAGTATTATTCTTTTGAAGTCTGAAAAAAGCCAATTCTGGCTTTTGTCACTGGGGGCAATATCTGGACTGCATACGGTGGATGATAAAGTAGTTCGTAACGCATTGTTTTGCTTGAATAGTGTTTTTCTAAATCAAAATCAATATTTCACGAAATTCTTTTTCATCCATGATTTCTAAGCAAACAAAGTTGTCTCACTAAAATCTCTGTGGCGTTTCAACTAAACGAGATATTATCACGAAATTTTGACATATGCCGTTGAAAGATAATACTACTAGGCTAGACTAAAGAAATAAGAAGGTAGCGCCATGTATATGTTAGTCCCGGGACTTATTGAGTGATGTCTTACTGTCTAATCCTTGTGCCCATTTGCGAACTAAAGACATCTGCTCTTGTTCAAGGTCGACAGTAAAGGCTTTCGAACAGGTTGTCTGCAATATCTTAGTCTATACAGTGCAATATGCGGTGAACAGCTCATTCAAAGTCGTTCGCTGTTGCTCTTTGATTAAGATTTTGTTCAATTAGATGTATGGTTACTCTTTTGTTAGATTGGACATCTTTCGCAGTTCTCCTTTCTTAACAATCTTTCTGTAGCATTTGAAGCCTGGTTTCCTGCTTAGTAGTGAATTTTTTGTTAGCTTTAATAACTACTGATCTCGAGCAGCCGTTTTGCTAATACTAGTTACGATGTTTCGAGCGCCTACAAACATCCAGTGCTGAAACTCAGTTAAATCACGTTTTCTCCCCCATTTTTTCGAATGGAATACAATACAATTAATGCTTCGATATTCCTGCAATTCATTTTCTTATCTCGCTCTCTTGAGGCCATTACGTGAAATTATGGTCAATCTCATTATAAGTGTCAAATAGTCATAATAATTTGGCCACTCAGTGTATATTGTTCCGCAGAGTTCGAGAATTTTGTGCAATCAAAAGCAAAGAGAAAGGCAGTTATTCAGGAACTATGGAATTTTATTGTCGAAAAACAATCTTTGAAATACAGGAAAAAGTACTCAAATTCGCTTATTAAATCTCAGAAGACCTTCACACCTTCTACGGCGCTCAGTCTCTATTGTTAGTGTATAAAATACAAGTATGTTCAAAGATTATACGCAAGCACTTGCTCGTCCTATTCAACAGCCGAAGTAATCCCTAACTGCTGGTCGACTCTTAACGGTCAATTCAATACTGATCTGCAATGATCGAAACAAAACCAACTCAGTTTTGAAGAGCGACTCCCTATTAATAGGTCTCACAGAGTTTTCTCGAAAAATCCGCTTTCGTCATAGATTTTGATATTAGCAGATTTCTCCCGCAATATCCAGAAGAATCCATAAGGTCAAAAAAAAAAAATGGTCACCAAGTTGTCAATTTGATCACAAAATTGATTGCCAAGTCGTCAACATGGTCGCCAAAAATGATGCCAACATGGCACTATTGACAAGATTTCGGCAAATTTCCATTGAATCGCCATTATAATGTAAGGAACTTCATTGCTTGCGAATATTAGTTTTAACATAAGACAAATACAACATAGAGTATATAAACGCATTACACATACAGATATAAATTATATACACTGTTTTTAGTATTTTTTACACAAAATTCGTAACAATATAAATAGTTTTTAAAAACGCAATTGATATATTGATATAAACGCAATTTACAGATAAAATATTTCTGTAAGTTGATTGTTTGACTAAACTTCAAAAACTAAGACTTACTCATGATCTAAATTATAATTTTATTAGAATATTTAAAAACTGATATTAAAACTATAACTGGGAACAATTTGTCAAAGTGAATTATCTTCTTTTAAAGTTTCTAAGCAAGGATTTTATTCACATATACGATCTTAAAAATAAATACCAGACAAATCCTATATGCTTTATATAAAGGAATATAACTATCAAGTATTTTCCGTAGTTTAAATCATAAAAATTTATAAAATATATTTTTTAAAAAAATGACTCTGAAGAAAAAGATATTTATCCAGATTGAATTTTACACTATCTTTAATTTGTAATCTAAATCCACACGAACTGATCGCATTATCTTAGCTTTTTTATCTCTTATCCTTTTAATCTGTATACTTATGTCTAAATTCCTTACAGAATCCGTCACAAATTTTTCTTGAATGAGCTGATTGGATGAAATTTTCGTCTGCTAGTATAAAACATTTGTTTTTAATTCCACGACATTTCGTAAATATTTTTCTTGCTCTCAGAAACAAAATTAACGTCTTTAACTTTCTACTGTTGTTTTTATTTATAGAACACATTGTAGAATTATGAAAATGTAAAGACTTTAGTTTTAAAAAAAATGTAATTGAATTTGACTCTAGTCTGTATTTAAAACTTTGGATTAGGACATAGTCTTGTTTAATGTGAAGCAGAATTATTTTGAAGAGAAAATTTTGTAAAATTCTAAGTCTCAAATTGATTTTGCGGAAGAAATATAAAACTGAATATATAAGCTAAAATTTTTTAATTATATAGTTATATATAGTATTTAATAACGCAAACTGAAGATTCTTATAATAGCGATTGATTCACAATTATGAGGTAATATTAGCAATATTTAAAATTTATTTTAATTGATATACGCATTTTTTTGCAACTTAATTCCTTTTTTCGTTGAATTTTTCACCAATTGATAAAAATTTTTTGTTTTGAAAAATAATAAGAATTATTATACTAAATTCAATGAAAATATTTAATAGACTTCTTTGATAAAGAAAAATTATTTTCTGTGTCTCGTTTTTGAAACAGTACAATTCGTTGCCATTTAAAAAGTTTGTTTTTATTGATATAAATATTTTAAAAGTTAAAGTTAGATAAAAGTGAAGAAAATAAATTATAAATTCATCTTACGAACAAATCGTATGATGGATTAGATGGGAAAGACATATATTTAGAAATTCTAAGTGAAACTATATATATATATATATATATATATATATATATATTATATATGATATATATATGGGAATCTAACCGAAATCTTCCGAAAAAGTTAGATTCTTCAGATTGCGGGAATTTTATTATTTGGCGGGGTGTCTAGGGTTTTTTTTACGATGTATGGGTTAACTTTGAGAAATAGATTAGACAATATAGATTAAAGAAACTAAATAATTTATTATGACTATAGGAGAGTAATTACACGGGGAATATTTACAAAAGGGAAATTAAGACATGTAGGCATTTAAAAATATAGGAACATTTATAGGAAGGATAGATAATTCCTTTTAGGAGGACGTTAAAGATTAAATAAAATTCATTATGTGAGATGCAGGGGACTTAACCGCCAGTTGTGGCGAATGAGCACTGACGCGCTGATACGATGCTTACTAGTCGATGGGCTAGTGGGCCTCTGATGAAACCAAATCGAGTCAGCGTTTTAATAAGCACGCTAGATGGCGTTGCTGTGGAATGCGGTTTTTGACTAAAATGCCGTCTTTTGCAAAGGGATAATCTAACCTCTTACAAAAGGAGAAAGTTCTATTGGATATCCTACACACACACACACACACACAACACACACATATATATATATATATATATATATATATATAAATATATATATATAATATATATATATATAATCTTTCCAATCTAACTTGTAAAAAAATTATTTCAATATATAAGTGAGATATCTCAAATTTCTTTTGAATTTGCATTGTTACATTGAAACCAAATTTTCAGACTAAAAACTCTTGTGTTAAGAACAGAAAGGTAAGGTGGTTTTGACTAGCTATTTTTAAGTAAATTTTAGTAGATTCTAAAAATATACTTCTTGAAATTACTTCCTACTTAACTGTAACCTCAGATTTCTTATCGCAGTCCTTGTGTTACTTACATATTCTACTTCGATCTATTATAGTATGAATAAAGATCAATAACTGATGTAGTGTGGTATTAATTTATATACCCAGTTATTTTCTTATAAAATATTTTTACTTTACTTTGAGGCATTTTAAATCAATTTTTTAAAGTTTGAGATTTCATTTTCGTACATTCTTTTTATTAACTTGTTTTGTTTACCTTTTCATCGTTTTTTTTTATTATAATGCATAGATTGTTACACACACAAGCTGGGAAATATATAATAAATAAAAATATTCATTTATTAAAATTAGATTTATTCAAACATTTATTTTTATGATTTTAAAGAGCACATTTATATAAATTATTTCACACATTTCATTCTGATACACGTTATTTCATTGAATTGGAGTAAAACTAAAATTTTAATTCGAAATTTGAATCCTGCATTTGAAGCATTTGTAAAGTGTCTTTACAGTTTGGGAATTCATAGTATCATTCGTAAAATAATTATTCTAACTATTATAATTAAAACCAGAGTGAAGTTATATAAAAAAGAACTCGACAACTCTCTTTTATTTAAGAAAATATAGAAAAAGAATGTTTCTTTTTCTTTTTTTTTTCTAATCAGGCGGCAAAGAAACTCAACAGACGATTGTTATCTTGATAAAAATAGCAAGGAAAAATAAAGTAAAAAAAATCGAAGATACGAGTAAGTCGTTAGCAGAAACTTAAGTTCTTAAGTTGTTTAACTGCTTTTCAAACACTGAAACAGATTTGTGACATCTGTTGAAAAGTTTGGATGGCGGAATGTTCGTATTCTGTAAATACGGAGGATGAATGTATTGGATGAATCCCAGGAAATTATATATAGCATTTATTTTCCATTCACATCCTTTAAAACTAAATCGATAAATTAATTAAAAAATTGAATTCCTGTCCAGTCAAAAGTTTATGATTCATCGTCGTTATAAACTTACGTTAAGGATATTTTTATAGTGGCTGTGATTGCTTAAATCTAGCAGACGATTTTTCATTGAAGCCTTTTGAAATTTCTTTTTACCAATTATAATCTTTTAAATTAAAAACGATTAAATGATTAAAAAGTTTTTTTTTTATTTTGTTGCAAGTTTATGAAGTATTACTTTGCAAATACCAAGCTAACATTATTTTCATAGTAACTGTAACTTCGTATTTCCCAGGAATAGGTGCCTTTATTAGTGCGTTACTAAAGTTTGTAATTTTTCCTTAGGTTTATCAAATTATGGTATTATTATGTACTTCTCATCTTTTAGAGTAAATTAACAATCTTAAGTGAATCTTAATTGTTAAGAATCCCTAAATTCTTTTAAATATGTTACTGAGATCCATATTAATCAGACTCCGTTCAAAAAATAAAATTTAAGGTTTATTACATGATTGTTCTTTCATTAATCTGTTGTCTGAGGCATTTAAAGTGGAAGAGTGTCCTATAAACTGAAGGTTCCGTTTACTACATTTTGGTGGTAATAACTGAAAAGAAATGGTGTAAGGGTGATCATTTTTTGTCAAGCTTGCTTTTTTATATTCAGACTATATTACACTTAAAATCTCTACGTCTTTAGTTTCTTTATGCCTTTTTTATCTTAGATTATTGGTCAATCAGTTATGTCAATCGTTCTGTATTCTTATATTCCTGCTTATTTAAGTGACGTTGATGTTCTTTGCATTCTTTTGGTATTTGTGAAATGTTAGAGTCTCCTACTATCAGGGATAAATGTGTATAAAATACTAAACTGACAGGCATCGCAAATGTCACTTCTTTTCAATATTTCATCGAACATCGATAAAATTTCTTCGCTTTCTTAACAAATTTTTTAGTCATTTTTCGTTTGCTTTAACTTTTATTTAAATTAATTATAAACATTTAAGTTAGATTTGTATTGAATAATGCCAACTGGTTGGCGGGGTTGGTTTGGCGCTGGCCTTCTGCACCCAAAGTTGCGGGTTCGACTCCGGCCCGAGTCGGTGGATTTTCATGATACAGAAAATCGATAGCTGCCATGCCGTATGATTATACGGCATGAAAGGATCCTTAGAGTGTCTGGTTGTTCTAGGCAAAATTAAATCCTAGTACAGGTTCGCATCATCAGAGCTCAAGTGCCTCCCACTAGGGAGGAAACTAGACGTCAAAATCACCAGCGATGATTGGTATCTGTCTATATGGTGCCGCACTAAAAGAGATACCAACTTCCATGGAATGTATTAGGTCTGCAATGGTAAAACATCAATCTGCCACTCATTAGAAAAAAAAAAAGTATTGAATAATTAATCAGCAATCAGTATATAACAATTTGTAATAATACATAATCTATTGTTTTAATGATATGCGGCTATCTTCCAGAAAATAAAGTATGAAATATATCAACACAAAAAATTCTTTTACTAAGTTTCAGTACCTGGTTCTATTTTTCATCGTATTCGTCAAAGCTATTGAGACTCTTACTGTAACGCGGCACCAATTATTCAATTCTGATGTTATGATTTTTAACCACCAAAGATTTGAACCAGATTATCACTTTTTGATTGATGTCTTCATCATGTATGAACTGCTTTCCACACACACATTCAAATATTCCTTTTCTTCCTTTTTTTAAAATTTTTTTATTGAGAACACTTAGAAACCCCGTGCACCACCCAATTTATCAAACTGGGGCTACAACACAAAGGAAAGACTTTACTTTTTGGACGACTCTAGTATTTATTTCAGTGTTAAAAAATAAGAGGATGTATTTAATATTACAAAAAACAGATTATTTAAAGAAGGATTTGGAACCTAGAAACTAAAAGAAAATACCTGTGTTGATGTTAGTAATTTTGAATGCTATTTTAATAGATTGCCATTTTTAAAATACAGGATAGTTATAACTACTTAACCCTTAGTTTTTTAGAGCATACTGATTAAATTAAATAAGAATTTTAATACAAAAACTACTAGCTATTTATGTAATATGTGTCTCAACTGTATAAACATACATATAATTTATTTTCAGGTATTGCGATGGATATGTATATACTTGTGAATGTTAAGCTAAATTGTTGAATCAGCTATGATTTTGTAGGATTGGCATTTGAAATTATAGAACATCAAAGCGTCAGCATATAATGATTTTGTATCTATAATTTGAAGCATGATATAATTAATATAACTATCTGAAACTCAGTCAGCTATGGATAGTTGAATATCTTTGGTTTAAATTAAGTCGAAACTTAATACATGGGCAATAATGATACTGTGCACGTGAGATATGTATTAATATAAATTCATTTCCTATTATGGATGTAAATACCAATTCCTTTCGGGTTAAGGATTGTTACGAAATCCATGTATACTCACCGAGTAAGTTAAGTGGATTTACGAATTAAATTGATTAGAATTCTGGAACGCTATCTAGGAATTGTCTGCAACAGATGACTAGTTTAAATTTAATGTTAATGAAATTGCTATATATTTCTGAGCTTAAATCACATGTTGGTTCAGTAATGTAAGCGCGTGAAAATTGTATCATATTTTTTGAATAAAAAAACATTTATTGGGTTTTTTAAAAGAGGAATTTTTCAGAAATATATTTCATATTTTTTATTTTATGAACGATGTTAAATTTTAATTTTCGTCAAATGTAAAGATATCGCCAATTCAAAAAAAAAAAATGTAGCCAAGTGAGTGAATATTAACGTCGCACTGTTCAGCTACACGAGGGCGTTTGGCGACGGACCTCGTAATTTGTTGTTGCTGTTTCTTATGCCACCTGATCTCGACTGCGTCAGATTCAGGCCCACGAAATTCATCATGACAAAGGGCTAGATATACGCCTGTCGTTGGCCGTCGCCTTGAGCACCATTCAGGTGACAGTACGATTTAGCTCGATTACACCCCAATTTTGTGGAAGAACACCCTGGGGGAGGGTCAGGGGCCTCCCACCTCTCTTCCCCTTTCACTAACTTCATAAGAGGACTTGTAGCTGAACGGCTATTTAAGGTATTCCAATGCCGCAAAGGCACTATACATTTACAAACATCCATGTCTTCTGGGCTTCTACGGCACAGCAGTCAGCGTCAATAACCACTATACCAGATGGGCGAGAATTTGAACCATGGTCAAAGGACGAGGACGACACCTGAGCTGGCATCCTCCTCTCCTAACTACCACACCACACCAACGGGAGGACGTTTGAGCTCTCGACAGATTTAACGTGCATCGCTGCCCTACACGGTGGGTCTTTAGTGGTGCTGAGCTCAAATTCATGACACGCCAGCCATGATCCGATACCTTGACCACTAGACTACCACGGCCACTAAATATGTAGGCTGTCATTGTTATTATTACTGTGTTCGAACGGCCGCTGGAAAAATTTCTGCTATTGATTGTACATCGCAGCATTTGGCGGCTTCTTTGGCGATGAAGTACGTCGACAGTATTATTTATTATTTCTATTATTTCAAAATTTTGACGTTTTGATAATTTTAATATCTTGTGAAGCTATAACCTCATATTGGACAGAAACCCGATCCATAAAAATTAGCTGCTGGCAAAATTGTTTTACTTTTTTGCCAAAAATGCGGTATAATATAGGATTTTACCAGGAAACTATAAATGCAGTTCCCATTAGTTTCTATTTGCATAAAAAAACCATCGGGGTTCCGATAAAATTCAAATTCTTTGATAACTGGGTTGGAATGAAATGTAAGAAAATTTTGGTTAAAAAAATACTTTAAACACGCACAAGCACGCGATCACATAATTACCCTTTATTACCATAAAAAGTATTTTAATCGAGCCATTTTTCAGTCAAAAGCAATAAGATTTTACTAGTTTTTTGTTCCAACTGCCGCCATTTTTCGCAAAAAAAAATGTCTTTACTTGTTTTCCATTTAAACTACTCACTATAATTAAAAGATTGGAAAGAATCAATACACATTTTAAATGATACTTGAAAGCATTTGAACTTTAAAGGGATATGAACGAAACGTGTCCAGAAACAAAGTACCGTTTTAGAAAATCTCCCATAAAGATATTTTTTCAAAACAAGATTTATTTCTTACCTAAAAGAAAATGTTGGAAACTATTTTTCTGTATAATTACCACCGTTGTTCAGGCATTTGTCAAATCGGAAATCCAGCTTGTCTATACATTTGTAGTGGTTGTATCTATATAAGCCAGTAACAGCCTCCGGACTGAAGTGATCATTTTGGTACAGTCGTAAGTTATGTGCTTTCGAAACGGAAGGTACCGAGATCGAATCTCCTTCATTGGTGACCCGGACATGATGTAGAGTCACTTCTGTTTGGAAGTATTCAGGAAAAACATTCTACTATTAGTCAAAATCCCCCTTCACGCGATATACTTTGAAACCGGCGGCTGGCGTGGAAACTGCGCCGGCCTTAACCTTATTGTCGGCTATATCAAGGAAGGTCAGAGGTTGACTTTGATTAGCTTCTCTATACAGTCGTTTAGCGTCCCATCATGTCATCCGCATGTCCAGTTTGGCGTTATGCAGCCAAAAGTAATATTAAAATACTAGATACGGCTAAAAATACTCTCATTAGAATGATTGTCGGCGCTACCAGACGTATGCGCAACGCCGACATTCGTAAATGTCTCGAAATACCATCCTTCAAGCAGCACATTCAAGATATTTGCATTAAATTTTTCGATTATCTCAATAGCTCTGATAATATTAATATGCAAAACCTAGAAAATTATACTGCAAATATTAAGAGGAAGTGATCCAGGAGAATACTATGGGCTCGTACCAATCCTCCATAATTTATTATTTCCTATTTAATATTGCTAAATTCCTTATCTTTTAGTTTGTTCAACCACTTTAATTAACTGTTCTCGTGGTGGAGTGTTCATAGCACCCGCTACACTCTAGACTTTAACTGCAGCGCGGTCAATGCGAAGTAGGGTGTCCACCTCGCAGAAACCTGCCGGTCCCCGTTTTCGTACTTTTTAAATTTTTCCCCCTACTGGACATTGCGTCACTACACACTCTCTCATCTCCTCATGGGCAGCCATATGAGCCATTATCCTCACTACTCGAATTCCAAATTGGACGACGCTCCATCTTCCACCAGATTCCAAAACCGAGCCATCCAAGATCTTCGCCTCGAAGCCCCGCCTACCGGCCCGCCGCCGCTCGTCCAATAGCTAAGCTCCTACGCTCCAGCATGACATTTCAGCTTTACAATGACTACTATAGAACCTTTTCTAGCCAGATACGGGTCTGAGGGTTCTCAGAAACTCATGCACCCGGAAAAATATTCGTAGATTCGTGACTTCCCTTAGAACATCAGAGCCGGGGTGTCCACCCTGGGAAACTTTCCCACAAGAAACTACTTGACCGTTGAGATGTCACTCGTTCCCAACAAGAAATGGGCCCTTTGGTGAAGACCTCCGCACCATCTTCAAAGAAAGATGCGACCAGTGAACAGTTTTCGAAATTCATGGAAACTCATTACTGACCAATCTTATTCCGAATCATTTGTTTTCACGTATTTTCTAATTCACTATTTCAACCAAACCATCATTGACAACAGAAGGCTGCCCATTCCGTGTTTCGTCTTGAACATGAGTGTACCCATCTTTGAATGCCGAATCTACTTTCTCATAAGTCCATCCTTCATTGCATTTACACCACAATTATTTTCAAGTTGATGATAACTGTAGTTGAGTACTGTGGAGGTATCTAAAGTAAGCCAGTAATAGCCTCCGGACAGGAGTGATCACTTTTCTCTAGTGGTATGTTACGCGCTTACGAACCCATAGTTCGCGGGTTCTAAACTCCGATATATACATAGTTTGGTACTTACGTATTATCGCAACCTATGGGCGATAATGTATGAAAAGAAGCTCATGTTTGTCAATTCAATGCGTGTGACACACAGGAAATCGTGGTTGCCAACTTGGCGAGTTATTAATAGAGTTGGCGATTGTTGCGATAATACGCAAGTACCCAAAATTCTATGGATAGATGGTGGCTCGGAAATACAAATTTTTGTAGGAATTGAATTTGATTTTAATGTTCTTCTGTTGGTGGAAAGCTGATACATATATATATATAAAGCATGCTTCTTCAAAATTATCGGAGAATACCGATGAATAGGTAGGTGGTTTGTATCCACCTTTTTAATAAATATAGATTATTCAGTGGAAACCAAAAAAAAAGCTTTTGTCCTACAGTAAGGTTTTTCTTTTGCATTATGACAATTTAATACGCTACAGTATTTCATTTTATTATATGATAGTAGATACAAATCCGAAAATGCCGCCTAAATACTCAGTCAAATCAAACACGTGGGAATTTGTTGACCGTATTATGTGATTATGACGTCAGGTGAATCGAGTCCATTGCGTAATTACTTCAAAAAATATCAATTATAACTTTATCTCGATAACAATCAATCCATCAAACAATCTCATGCTCTTTTTGTAGAAATAATCTTCTTATATATATAATATCTTCAATGCGATTCATAAATTTCATCAATATATGATTTTATACAACCACGTGAGAGCTACATAAATTTCTCTGTTACTAAATATTTTGTTTAAAAATATTTTTTGCAGGAAGTGGTTCAAGTCAACTCTTGTGCTGGTACCCTTGTTTGGCGTGCACTATGCACTTCTATTGGCTGTCAGTTTTGCCGCCAATTTGAGTGAAGAATTGGAGATCACGTGGCTTTACATTGATCAAACCTTCTCCTCTTTCCAGGTAAAGTTTATTTTTATGCTTTAATAAGTATACTAAACTAAACTCAATGGCGCCACAGCCCCTGAGGGTGAAGAACTACTGCGCCCAACTCAGTATTTGTGACCTTGTGGGTTGAGGTGCATGAACAGATGTCCCGATCAGGAGGTTAGTCTGAAGCGAAAGTATTTCAGACTGTTCCTTAGTTGTTTAGTTCCCAAGCAAGCTTGGCAATCATTTATCAACCCGCTGAAGGATCTAAGTCTGAGTTGACCTTGCCCAGTCCCCAGTTTAAACCCCCGACCCGTGGTGTGGCAGCGTGATACACTACCACTCGGCCACTCGGTTTCTCTGATAATTTTATTATGTTATTTGAAACCCTATTGAACAAAGAATACAGAAACTATTTTCTTATACTGTATATTGGTAATTTGAAATACTGTTATTCGTAGCTGCCTGCTTGTTTTTATAACCGAAATTACTGACATCGTGTTTCCATATGAAGTATAAATTTGCATTTTGTTTTTATATCCATGTTTTATGCAGATTCTTATTTTGGTACGCTACAACTAATGTCATAACGTACACCGTACACCCCCACAACCCTAGCATTCTTGGGGATGGTCCAAGGATACTGGGGGGGGGGGGGGGGGCAAAAGTCTGACTAACGCCAAGTTTGCATTTGGAATAGGAGCCCAAAACCTGATTTTGCAGGGGAGGTGCTAATATTCTCCGTTACGCCACTAGCTACAATATTGCCATAAATGCTACCATTCGCGATTTTTGCGATTTTTTTGGCGCAGCTTTGTTTTTTATGTCATTATTAGTTTTCATTCTAAGTTTGGCTCTGTTGCGGTCTTTAGATTGAGTTTTAGGTGGCTCCGATTCTGGGGTTAAGCTTCAATCGTATCAATGATATAGGGCACCAAGCTAAAGGGGCTTCAACATGTGTATGTAAAAATCTTAGAGTTGTCAATAGGCTCATTAACAAAGTTCCCATTTCCAAAGTAGAACCCCCCCCCAAAATAATTTTGATATACGGCCCACTAAGGATTAGCTACAACAGTGCTCTGTGTGATAGTCTCAGTTTAAAAAAAAATCACCCTGTATTACGTTCCTTTCGCGCAAACGATTCGTTTCGTCCCATTCCCGCTTTTTCCCCACGTTAGGTTTGGACCGATAATTAAGGTTCTGAAATTAGCATACGCTCCTTAAGTCAAAGCAATAGGCAATGTTATTTAAAAAATTGAACGTTTTCTGAACAATTGGAAGAACTACACATAATTTTGTATTTTAGGGCTTTTAAACAAAAACATTTGGAAATGCAATTAATTTATAATTTTAATACAACTTTTTTTTATTAATATATCGTTCGGCGTAAAAAGCTGTAAATATGCGTGTAAAAATCTTTTTTTTTCTTTTTAATAAATTTATTTGCATAACTCCTCATGCTCCACACTACATAACATGAGGCTTACAGATGTAAGTGGTAACAATATTACAAAACAATAATAATGACAAAAAAAACATAATTAAGGGGGAAAAAATTAAGGAGAAAAAAAAACACACAATTAAGGGGGAAAAAACATAAAAGAGCTAAATCTAAAATAAAGGAAGGGAGGAAATACACAAATGTAAAGAAAGGAAGGTATGTGTAAAATTTTCAAAAACTACACAGTAAACAAATTTTCTCAAGACATTAAGGCTTTCAGAACAATTGACTAACAAAGACAAAAATTACAGTACTATAATTTTTTTTGAAAAATTCTATCTGTATTGGGGAAAGTAGGCGTGAATTTACCTATTAAAATATTAGTTCATACGTAATGTAGCGGGTGTAAATTGTCGATGTTGGTAATTTTTTTGACAGTGTTTGTTTTTTAAAATTCCACCAAACTGTTTCAAGAGTAATTCAAAAATTTAATATTTCAGGGGTTTTCCGAAATAAAATCGTTATTGAAGAAAAAAAAAATCACCTCATTTGGAGTGTTCTATTTACTTAACATTAATCGAAATATTTTGAAACTTCAAATTTAGAGATATGAAACTGAATTATAATAATAATAGGAATGTATATTTATTTGAAATCTAATAATCTAAGCTGGTTTCAGGTGGAATAAGTATAGTTGAAACAAGTAATAGGAAAAAATAAATAAATAAAGTTAATTCCTACGAACTTCAACAACGAAAAATATTATTTAAGTTAATTAAATTTAGTTAATGAATTAATATTTGAAAAAACTACATTGACATCAAGTGTCATCCACTACAAGTTTTAAAAAATGTATTTGAACTTGAGTGGGTGAATAAAAAGTATTTTATTAACGATTGAAAATTTGAACAAGATATATATATATATATATATATATATATATATATATATATATACATAATGTGAAAGTGAACTAATAGTAGGAATTAAAAAAAGGTTTATATGGAGAATAATAGTATTACGATGATCAAATATATTGTTGCGAATTTACTTGGGGAAAAGCAGCCGATGACTTTATTTATTTATTAAAGAACAGATTTGTAAATGAACAAGGACAAACAAATGAACATGACAGAACATGAAAAAAAATCGATGCATGTACACAAAGAAATATTATAGCAGATTATTCCCAATGGTGCAAATCTCACTTGATATAAACATGCTTTACAACGTTTCAGAAATGGCTCTGTAAACAGTCCCACTCTCCAAAACTCAGTCACAAAAAGACTCTCTTGTTACATGACTCACGTCTTAAGACTGACAGACTCCTGAACACCACCGATCTTTGTACAGTCCGAATAAAATTTTTAGTGGGTTCATTCTATCCTCTTCAATATACCTTCACCATACCGTATTTTTTGCCAAATTTGTTGCCAAGAATGATAAAGTCGCCAACTTGATAACCCTTCAAGTTTATGCTGGAAAGCGTACTCTGTAAAACTAAACTTTCTACGAGCACTGTATCACTGCAGAGAAAACAACATATATGGCTTTTTTCTGTGTATCGTGTATTTAGGGGGGGAAAGAGAGAGAATACCAAAACACACAAAAATTAAATGCCTCTTATTGGTTTCTTAGAAATATTCTTTTTTGATTTCCTAATAAAGAATGAAAATAAATTTTTTTTACTTAAATTTTATTACTAAGAAGTAAAAATTTATCAATTTTTAACTGATATTATTTCGATATTTTAGTTTGTTCCTTATTAAACTTTTCTAAATTAAATAAAAAAAAATTCTTGTTGATAATAGATGAGTTTTTTAAATAGAATGAAGCTCTCTCAACGAAACCGTATTGTCCATTTCATCAAGAATAAAAACTCTTATTTAACGAAAATACTTAAAGCAAATGAAAAAAATTACAATTCTTTCTTTAATATTTCACAACGATGGAGAGCGAATTTCGTTAAAAATTTTACTGTTAAAGAAATGTTTGAAAATAATTGGTTAAATATTCTTTTATGATGAAATGGCGATTATAAAATTATTTCTAATAAATTGTAACTTGAGCATAACTAAGACATACTAATGGAATTTCTAGAGAAGAAAAATAAATAAATAAAAAATTTCAGAATCTAACTTCAGAATGATAAATAAAATTCTCCTTTTTCCATTGATTGGATCTTAATGACCGTGTTCAAAAAATCAGTAAAAATAAAAATTGTTCTGAAAGACTTTCGCTATACAAGTATAATAGGAAATGGAATGAAAACTATGAGTATGAATCGAAATGTATGCGATATAATGGATTTACTTTCGAATCTTATATTTGACTAAAAAGATAAATTGAAATAATCTGGAAGTGTCTGGGAAAAACTTCTAATGAGCTCTGGCTGTTTAAAAAAGTAATGAAATAATCATTGGGTAACCTTATTTTTATTTATAGCTAAATTCTGAATTTATCGCAGCTGTTTTTAAAGGGAAAAATAAATACTATGTGATAGAAAAGTGGTGCAAGTCAGAATGAAATAAAAGTTTTTTCATTTGATTGTGTTAATTTTAAAGCAGCTGTAAAAGGAAGATTGATAATGGTAAATAGTTTAACTTTTAATATTTCTTCCTAATCATAATATTTTCGGAACTAATTTGATATCGGAATGCTACACGCCAAGCACAGTTTGGCGCGATTAAGGAATCGCACCAAAGTTGTTAAGTGATATGGAATTCAAGATGGCGGCCTGGGTGTAACAAATCGTCAGCAAAGTAATTTTAACCTATTTTGAAATATATTGAAATATATTTCAAACAAAGAATATAGAAATAGATTTAAAGTAACCAATATCAATCAATAATTAATATCACTATAATTTAATAATCATATTATATAATTTAATAATTGTCATATATAATAATAATAATATAATTTATAAAAATTATTATATATAATAAAAATTGTATAATATATCTATATTGTATTATAGATAAAATGATTATATTAAATATAATCAATAATGCATATGAATTAATAATTTCTGATAACTTGCAATGTTCTAAATACTGCGATTTGTTTTAATGAATTTTATCGGAAAGAATGGTTAAAAATGCATTATTTAAAAGTAAAATAAAGTGGAAATACGAAATTTCCAGCAATATATAGAAGAACTGGCCTGGTAGTTTTTTTAAAAAAAATATCCTGGTACTCATCAATAATATTAAAATTTCCCATGTTCGAAAATAGTACAAATTACAACAGAAGACTGAGCAGTAACTTGAACAATGATTGCAATGAAAATGGTTAAACTTTTTGAAAGAAACCGAATTAAAATCTTCTGAAAATAATAGGGTTACCTCGAAAAGAAAACAATAACAATTAATGAAAATATACGTCATCTCCATGTGTGTGGCACCTACGATAAAAATATCAAGGTAACCATGTTAATTTATCATTTGATAAAAAAAAAGAAATTTTTTTTAAATACATTTATTTATTTATTGAATAGTAATAGAGACTTGATAACTTTTTCTTGTTATTTTTGTATGCATTTTATTTGTGTATTTTCCTTTTACAATACAATTGTTTCAATTTTAGTACTTAATAAAATTTCTAAAATTTTCTTGTAAATTAAGAATGTATGAGTGTATTGTTGGAAAATTAGCTTGCCTAAGCATAAAAAAATCACTGAACGAATAGCTTTTATAAAAAATTACTTTTATAAAAAAATAAAACATAATTTTGTGTAGTAAATATTTGAAACTGTATGCAATGCATGTGTATTTTAATACATTTTTGCTTCCCATTTTTTAATTCCAGGGATCATTTGTAGCTCTGCTGTACTGTTTCTTAAATGGAGAGGTAAGACACCGAATGTATATATATATTGCATGCCATTTTTTGTACGAGCTATTTTATAAATAATCCCGGGATTGATATGATAGCTAAATATTATTAAACTTTTGCTTGTAAATATTGTAGCATCTAAAAACTTTTGCAAGTGAGCTCTTCAAACTGAAAAAAAAAATGCAAATATGAGAGTTCTATTCTAATAATTAGAATTTCTGAATCAGAGCTCATGCGTTACATATATGAGCAGATCCTTCTTCTCCAAATATTTATTAGGTGTCGCGGTAACCTGCTCTTGCCTTGTACGGGAATCCCTTCATGTATAGTATCGAACCTACAGACTCAATGGGCTCATTGATACAGACATTGGTACACCAATGGGTTCAATTCAGGTGACGTCATAGTCACATGATAATGATAACCCATGTTTTTATCCAATCATTTCAAAATCTCATATGACGTTATAGTCACACCATAAAGAAGTCAAAATTTTGAAATCTTGAAAAATTGATTTTTATAACATTTGGACATTTTTACCCAATTATAAAATTTGGCATTTTACCCAAGTCTTACAAACAGAACAACAAGTACAACTATTTGATGTCTGTTTTAAATTCAATGGAGAACACGTGTTCGTCTGTATCATGTGACAATCCTGTATTGAGCCCATTGTCTATAAGTTATCTTTTCCGATTAAAACCGCTTTAATTTAGGGTACAGTGATTGCTACATTTATGATTTCTGCTAAGCTATGTTTTAAAGTGCGTCATTCTACGACTTACTGGAACATTAAGCCTAACACATGTACTAGGAATTCTGGGTAATCTGAGCAAAAAATGGTACATTTAGGATTGAAGCTTGAAGTTGTTCTCTTCTATGAAAATGCTCTTGGAACCGTATTTAAATAAGAAAATACTGTTAAGAAAATGCTAGAAATATATGACCAAGCCTCGTCAGGCATAGGAGAGATAGATTATTTATAGGCGTTACTTGTTGATTTTGACAAGAGTGTTTATTTGAGCCACAACATATCGACATGCCATGCACGTTTTAGATGACTGTATGGTATCTTTATTTGAGCCAATCATTAAGCTTTTTATTCCTGTCCTTTGTTATTAGTGACTTGCGGAAGGTGAGGTCACTGCATACCCCTTTCTAGTGAAGAAAGGTGTTTATGATACATTGATGACCTTTCTCAGAGATACATAGAGGGAGTTGTTTTCCAGTTGTTACTTAAATTGATATACATTCCCAGTAAATCTGAGGTAAATTTTCGGTGAAATGTTTTACCGTTGACGCGCGTTGTGGGCAGTCTCTTAATAGGATGGCTGGTCAGGCGGACTCGTACGAAATCATCCACTAACGTTAGACTGTGTTGTCTCTACTTCGCGTGGCATTTACTCATGCAATTCGACCTTTACACAAAACTCAATCACTTTTTAAAAACGAATGCAATATTCAAAATGTATGCGAAAAACATTATTTTTGAAAAATTTTCACTTACGGTATATAACATTGATTCTTCCAAATTTTTTAGTTAAATTTTGAAAAGTCCTTTCTTTTATCTCTAGGTTCAAAGCGAAGTGCGTAAAATGCTGGAAAGATTTCGTGAAAAGGAAGGGCACAACCCCCAGAACTCTCTCTTGACGCAATCTCTGACGTACATAAGTAAGGCTCGATCTTCAGTCCAATCTCTGCATAATTTACCGAGTAAGTTTCCTTTTAAGAGAAAACAATGCGCATGCGTGGTTCCTTTGAATGCGCTATTCTAATGGAAATAAATTCATCCATTAAAATGCTATGCCAAAAATTTAATCCAAAACGAAGTCCAATTTCATTCTCTAACCCTTCCAATTCATTTCCAAAAAAATCCAGATAGTGAATTATTTACAGCCTCTGACAAAAAAGTTCGGTGCATGAAGTCAGAAGGGCCGATCCTGTTAACACTGGCGAAATAAAACGCTACACATGCGTAGCGGTAGGTGTTGACCATCTGTCCCCACCGTTGTTAAGGTGATCATTGTTTATGTTCCGTGTAAGACTTGTTTTACGAAGTGCTTTTTTAGTGCACTGGTTCTAAACTGAAAACAGGATAATGACGAACAACAGATGAATTTAAAGTTTTGTTTTAAGCTTGGCAAGACACCAAAAAAACTTATGTGATGCTGTTACGTGTTTATGAAGATCAAGCACTGTCCATGAAGTGTGTATACGAGTGATTCGCCCGTTTTCTAGAAGGCCGGAAAAGTGTTTCTGACAACTTCCGTAGCGAAAGACTGGTGACCTCCTTCAGTGAGAAAACATTGAGAAATTGAGTAAATTAATCACGAAAAATCGTCCATTAACTGTGCGTATGAATGCTGCTAGGTACATTGAAGTTTTGATCCGTTTCATGAAACGTCTACACAGGGTACAACTCCAGTACGCACAACAATGTTTATGGCTTTTTGTTCACGACATTGTTCGCTCTCACACAACCAATATCATCAAACAGTTCCTGGTAAAAAAAGGGGGTGGTGCAAATTGAACATCCACCATTCTCGCCAGATCTCAATCCTCCAGACTTCTTTCTATTCCCACGACTCAAACTCACTTCGAAAGGAAAGATTTGACGACATTTCTGACATCCAACGAAGCATGACGAGGCTTTTGAACTCCATCTCAAAAGAAGACTTCTTACAAAGTTTCCAGGACATGTAAAGCAGACCTCAGTGGTGCGTAGTTATAAGAGGGGAATATTTCAAATGACAGTAAGGTAACTTTCTTTAAAAATTCATCTACTTTAATGTTACAGGACTATTGACCAAACTTTATTGTCAGAGGTTGTACTTTACTTCAGTCTGTTTACGTAGGTTGGCGTACAGAAAATTTCTCGTTTGATCTTAAAAGCCGTGTTTTATTAGAAATATAGGTAAATTAGTTTTTATTCTCGAGCTTTTAATACTACATTATAAAAAAAATCATAAATTATTGATCAAATTACAATTTTAACTTAGAGTGGGATAGAATTTAGAATTATTTAATTTATATTTTATTTACATATAATTTACCTGTAATTATTTATTATACATTTCATCTCGTAGAAATAAAAAGCTCTTAATTTTTATATATAGTTTTAGAAAAATAAAAACATAGATGATACACTTTTAATGGAAATGATAATGATTGTTTTTATTTTAAAGAATAAATAGATCGAGAACTGTTCTATATAAATCGGAACTACACTGCTGGCCACCGTAAATGCAACACCCTGAAGGAAGCACGCAAATAACATGAAATTTACAACATGCATTAGCGGAGGTGAGATATACAAATGATTAGAATTTCAGCCCAGACACACATCACGCACGCCTGTGGCGCCACCTCAAAGCGCTATTTAAGGCTTGGAGATTTCGACGATTTCAAGTTCGGCAATTGTGTTTTTCTTGCGGTTCTTTCAAAAAACGATCAGTTATATCTCGTAGAAAACAGCGATCAGCTTTTGATCAAGTGTCCGAGTTCGAAAGAAGAAGGATAGTGGCCTACCGAGATTGTGGATTATCTTTCAGGGAAATCGGTAGTCGTGTTGGACAAAACCAAACAACTGTAATGCGGATATGTGACCGTTGGATGCAGCAGGGTACGACGGACCGACGTGGTCGATCGCATCTACCTCAGTGCACCACTTCACGTGCGGACAGGCAAATTGTGCGCATAGAAGTGATGGATCGCTCAGTCACATCACGAACCATAGCACAGCTAATTGAGTCTGCAACGCATCATTCAGTGTCTGCACGTACCATTCGACGCCGTTTACAGCAGAGTGGTCTGTCCGCAAGACGTCCATTGCTTGGTCTACCCTTGACGCAGAACCCCAGACGTCTCCGCCACCAATGGTGTAATGAAAGAAGGATGTGAGCGGCAGAATGGAATGAAGTTGTGTCTTTACTGACGAGACACGCATCTGTCTGCAACACCACGATGATCGGATTCGAGTCTGGAGACACCGTGGAGAGAGGATGCTTAACAGCTGCGTTATGCACCGCCGCGCTGGTCCTGCACTGGGTATTATGGTATGGGCGGTATTGGATATCACTCTCGCACTCCTCTAGTACGCATTGCCGGTACTTTAAACAGCCAGCGCTACATCTCCGAGGTGTTGAAGCCAGTTGCCCTTCCTTACCTTCAGGGCTTGACCACAGCCATATTTCAACAGGATAATGCGCGATCACACGTGTCACGCATTGTCCAAATGTTCTTCGTCAATCACCAGATTGAATTGCTTCCCTGGCCGGCTTGCTCTCCGTATCTTTCACCGATAGAAAACATGTGGTCCATGGTTGCTCAACGAGTGACACAGATTACACCCCCAGCTGCCACACCAGATCAACTTTGGCAACGTGTGGGAGCTGCTTGGTCTGCTGTACCTCCAAGAGCACATTCAAAGTCTCTTTGAATCAATGCCGAGGCATGTGGCAGCGGTGATCTCCAACAATGGTGGCTACTCTGGCTACTGATTCTGGCAGGAACCGCACTTCACAGAAGTCTATAAATTGAATCATTTGATACTTGGTCAACATGTTATCTACAAAATAAATTTTTTGTGCTATCTCTTGTCTTTCTTGGTGTTGCATTTGCGGTGGCCAGTAGTGTATTTAATGTTTGCAAATGGTCATATATAGATACATCAGAAATTATTTCAAACATGGTGATGTGATTCGCTTTCTAAAGAATAATTTATTAGGCTTTTAAAATGTTTAAAACACTTAGAATGATTTAATTTAATTTTAAAAAATTGCCTGGTGTATTAGTATCAAGTTGTTTAAATTATAAACTAATACTTTAATTTTATATATTTTGTGTGTGTGCGCTCTGCTATTTTTTATATCTTCATTTTTTTTTAAATTACATATTTCACTAAATTTTTTTCTGTGTGACACTAACCATTGACTCTACTTATGTGGTCAATCCTTTTTAATACAAAAGCCATTTCTTAAAGCATTTTTCCTCTGTTGTCAAGGAACCATGGTACGATATACACAATTTTTCTTTAACTTAATGATTCTCAAATTGTTTTGGTTGCTTCCTATGTGTATGTATGATGTAAAACCGATTCTGTGCACAAAATTTCATATAAAAAAGTCTAACCATTTAATTTTTTAAGAAATAAACCGGAAAGTTATGAAGTGATTTTAAAATGCTACTCCACCTACAAAAATTGACATACATATATGATATTTGATTTACAAGTACATCAAACTATTTATAACATAAGTTGGTATGAGTTTTGCTATAACATGTCTGGTATTCGTACAATACTTCTTTTTATGAATGCTTATTGAAAACTCCTTAAAAAATGTGTAATTCAAAATTCACTTATTTAAAAAAAAATAACTATTGATTTGATTGAAAAATGCATGCTAACTTTTGTTCCATGTACTATTAGCAACAATTGAAAAACAATTCCAAGTATTAGGCGCAATAAAAAAAAAGCCGTAGCATTTTAAATGAAAACAAAGTAGTTATTTCATCTTTCCGAGATAAGTCAGTTTAAAGTTTTGATTTACCATTGGGATGTGAATAAAAATAAACGTAAAAGTTATCACAACTCTGCGTTTTTCAAACTTATTGCTTTCAAATTTTGTGAGCTAGTAGAAAAGCACATAAAAATAATTTTGGCTAAAAAAATTAAATTTGAGTTTTTGACCGATTTTTGTCAATTGAATCGTATTGTGTCCCCTTAAAACAACAAAGTCAATTTTTTTTTTATAAATTTAAAAAAATATATATATTGCAAGAACCTTATGAACAATTCACTCAATGGTTTTGAATTCAGAAGGGTTGACTGCGTACCTTGACGTCTTTTAAGCTATATCTTTTCCAGTTACAGAACGGAAAGAAAACTGGAAAAATGGCGACATGTCTCTTGTACCCCAAGGAACACCAAACATCAATGAGAAAGAAGATTGGGGTCAAAGCGTGGGTCGTCAACAGCACGCTGAAAGTCTCCTCTAAAATTTTCGAATCTTACTATATGATCAATACCAGTAAAAACACCAATATCTGTATGTGTTTGCAATGTTTTACTTCAAATTGACTTCTAAATGTAGCAATGTCGAACAACCTACAAAAGGATTTCGAACTTTTATTCATCAAACATGGACTTTAAACATGAAAATGATCGAACAGTCATTCCAATATTTGAGCATTGATGTACCGATAAAGGATACAATGTACTAACTTTTTGTTTTGTGCTATTCCGTGTTCTTGATGAATATTGCACCGTGGTATTATGCTTGTCAACACATGTATGTGCTATAAATTATTGTTGTTTGAATGTAAACTTGTATATATTGCAACTGTAAATAAATAAGCTGAGAAGCTTACAAATTCATATACCTAATAAACGCGGGAACAAGTCGAAATAAATAATTCTGAGCCTCTGAAGAATCAAGTTTCGATTAAAAAAGAGTATGTATTATGAATTAAATAAAAATGTGTAAGGGCAATGAATTGTTAATTGAAAAATTTAAGAGTATTCAAATATTTTAAATAAATGCAATGAATTTCATCTTTAGTTTAAATGATGAACAATTTTAATGAAATTGAAATTAAATGTTTTATTTTTTTATTATTGATGTGGAAAATAAACAATAATTAGAAATTATTCTTCAGTCACATGATATTTTAACTTGATGTGTATCTAAAACAAAAACAGCCAAACCTTATATGATGTATTTGTTATTTATACAAAAGAAAACATTTTAATGTAAAGTAAGACTTAATTAATTTTTACTTCAGATACAATTACAACAAAAAGTATTGTAAAAATCTATAAACAATGTTCCCGATTTTGTCATGAAGGCGCCAAATTAAGTTTCTATTTAAAAAAAAGTCAAGTGATTTTAGGTAATTTAAAATAAAACGTGAAACTTCGATCGAAGTTTTGAGACGATCGTGTTTACTATTGTACAAGATAAATCGCCAACTTGGCTGTAGAATTGAAAAAAACCATATTCTAGATTTCAGCCATGATTTAAGAACGTTTATTGGTACTTTCCGTTTTGCCGACGCTAATCTCGTCGAGTTGGCGTTGTCCAACTGAACTATATACGCATAGAAATATTAATAAATATTATTCTCGATAGTTTTTCATCCATTTTTTATGTATTATGAAAAAAACGTTACCAATAAGAAAATATCACGACTTTTTTTGAAAACGTAATGATAAAGTTTACCAGCAAGAATAATCCGTTTGGCGTTGGTTATATCATTTTTGGCAACTTTATCGTCTTCGCGGGGGAAACGGAAAAGTACCATTTATAATATGCCTAGAAATAGAACATTATTATTATCATCATTTGAAAAAAAATATTATTTTTTCTCAGAAACTCTGCAAGAATGATGTGGATAGAGCTACTAAGAAAGTTCAAATTATTATGTATACATGTAGATGTCATGTAGTTTACTTGCACTTACGATACATATGTATCGTACAACTGTGACAATTGTTTCATGTAGGGCATATATAATGTACTCAACAATTCTCAAATATATATTAAGAATAAAATTGATGTTATCCGTTAAATGTATATTAACCATATGAAATAAATATGTATACCTGAAGATTTAACTATTCGCTGTTTATTGTAGATTTAAATATCGCTTCTCTCATAACTGCATTCTGTCCCAAGCTGAACCAAAGATGGATTTTATTTTATCATTTTCTAATCTTTGCATTCATTCAAATGCATTTTGTATACTTTTTCAACATGTGTACATATTGCTTGTAAGTGCTGTGTATATTAAGAATTCTAATAGGTTATTTAAAAAAGAATAATTGAATCCGTTATTGATGGAATCTGTTAAAATAATAAGACAGACAATACTTGGCATTGACTTTGGTTTCTGATCGTGCTAACTCTAAATGGGTGTCATGGTCACCTCTAAAATTTCCTTTTTCAATAATATTCGAGCCAAGAAATTTTAAAATCAGCACTGAAGCAGGTGAAGTAAATTAAATTAAAATGTGTTTGTGCTTAATAGTCATTTTATACAATATGATACGCTTAAGGAATCTTTGTTTTGGAATATTCATAAATATATTAAAATTTCAATTAATAGCTTATAAAATATCCAAAAAGGATAAATTTCTATTTTCTTTAAAATTAATTAATTTATTTTAAAATATTTTTGAAAGTAATTCCTTTTAATTTTTTCGAATTTAAATTTATTATAAAATTATCTTTAGATATTAAAGCTTCGCTTTCTTTTTATATGTCCTAAATATGACATATATTAAATTGTTTTATATGCTGTTAGAAATAGGAACTCATAATTGTTAAAATGCTGCTGTACTGTAAGTGTGTACCTATCCATATTCTTGTAGGTCTCGCCTTTATATTTATGTATATATAAACATAAAGCTTCATTTAAAAAGGAATTGAATAATTCTAAAATTTTTTTAAAAACATTTAATGTGGTTTTATTATTGATAACTGTAACTTGCATGCTAAAATCTTGAATTTCATTTTATTATTACAGTAAATAAATCAATGTAAACGATGAAAAATATTATATGGATATGTGTATTGTAAAATAATTGTCAATAAATGTTTTTTTCTAAATATTTCGTTCCTAATTGGCGTCATTTTAATATATAAACATTCTTACATATAAATACAGTTAACAGAATTTAAAATTTTTAAATTTGTCTTTTAGAGTATGTAAAATCTTCATTTAACAAGTTTGAAATGGTTTTTTTTTTGAAATTTTTATAAGTCTATGAAAATCGCATTTGAAAATCAGTATTGTATTAAGGCTACACAGTTCCCTTTTTAAAGAAATTTTTTGGAGGCAGTAACAGCAAAAATAAGTTATATTATATTCATGTTATATTATTAAGTTGATTCTGAAAACAGAATGTCAGTTTCATCATTTTACAATTTTAAAAAATTAAGAATTTTTGAAGCTTTATCAAATTTTTATAAAATGCTAAATTTTTTAAAATTGTTTACTCATTTCAAGTGATTTATGTTTCTTAGATTATTGCAAGCAAAAGTTAGTATGGATTTGAAAACATGTTCCCTTGTTGATTTTTAATAATTATTTTCCTAGCTAAAAAAACCAAGAAAAACACGAAAATTCTTAAAATATTAACTTAAGCATTTTTAAAAAAGTAACTAGAGATTCCAGACCATACTAACTTTTACAGAGCATACGTTTCAAAGTATTTAAAAAAATTCAAAAATCTATTATGAACAGAGAAAAAGCCCCAGTGATTAGAAAATATCTACATCTTCAAAATTTAAAGTCCGAAAAAAGCGCATTTAAAGTTTGTAAAGGCATAAAACAAAAATTTATATTGCCTGTAAAGCTCTAATTATTTAATATGTTATTTTTCAACTTATGTTCTTCATTAAAACACTACTTCATTTAATTGTAACTGTAAAACATTTTTTTTTTAAATTCAAAATGCATTTTTGCATAATATTGATAGTGTTTGTTACGAAGACAGGTTATTCAGAGTTTCATCTTAACAAAAATTTTATAAAAGTTTTGAAACACAAGTCATTTATGTACAACATAATAATGTAACTTAAGCTAAAAATTTCCAGGTTTGTACATAAAACTTAATTTATTTAGTTTTAAATTTGGGAAGTTAAGCTAGTTTTAAAGCTGCTCAACAAGAACTAAAATACCATAATATAGTACAACTATATGTTTACTAAAATGTAGTTTGGCACAGTTTTATTTGCAATACTTGTAGTAAGAGTACTTTCATGCTGAAGTCTTATTGCAATATCAGTGAAGGGTTGGTTTTCAGATATAGTAGAACGTCGTTTATCCGAATCAATTGGACCGGTCACCATTCGGATACGTGATTGTTCAGATAATTGAAAACCGAATGCGATCCATGCAGTATATGATACCGGACACTATACGAATTTTGAAAATTATGACATGCGGGAAACGTGCTTGAAGAAAAAGCAAAAAAAGGTGCAAAATGTCGCAATTTTACCTTTATTGTGGAAAATAATTGCTTATTTTTCGCTGTACCATTGTACACCTTCGTTTTTTCGCTGAAAGGTCTCTGATTCTCTTGAGCAGCAGTAGTTGAGTAGGACAGCACTCTGATTGTTGTTCATACCACTCCATAGCTGTCTCTAACGCAGAAACGCGTCAATATTTGATGGACCCTTGCTACTTTCATTGTTGTTATTGTCCTTGTCTTCATCCGTTTCATCGTCTGCAAAATCGGATTCTTATTGCACGGAAGTCACAAACTTGTCATCATTTAGCATTTGAAATCCACAGTCTTCTGCATCGTATGCCATCCAGGTTTCTACATCCTCTTCATCGCATTCTTGAAATTCTTGGATCGATTGGACAAAGTCGGTAATCTCCTCCCTGTGGTCGTCATTGAAGTCTTTTTCGCCATCTATAAATCTGGCCACAGCTTATTCCATGCATTTTTCACCAAATCACACAACTGAAATTCCCCAAATATCCCTCACCTTGGGTTTTGCCGTCACTTTTGCCCTCACGCGAAACAGTTGTTGAGCATTGCGCTGTTCGAAAACGTATTCATATACAGTACATGTAGTTGACAAAAAAACTGGTCCGGATATTTGACGCTCCGGATAATAAACGTTCGGATAAACGACGTTCTACTGTATATCAATTTCAGTAGTATTCCATTTCTTTCAAATATTGTTTTTCATAGAAACCTGAGAAAGTTTTGACCGTAGCATTTTTTCAACAAGAAAAAAGTAATGAAAAAGCTTCTAAGTTATATAAACTATTTTTTTAAACAAGCATTTATTTCTGTCTCTTTCTCCTCTAATATTCTTATCCAAATTAGTTCTAAATATCCATTGCACCTACAAAGGGTTGAATGAACTACTACGAAATCCTCCGTAATTGCGTGTTATATCTTTAGAAGGCATCACTTGTTGGAAGAATATTTTAAATCATGATTCACAACACGATTATCAACGGTTTTATCTTCACTGTAAATCATTTATTAAACGAAGATAAAATCGTTTTACATTTTGATACAAACTGGCAACACAATTTCCTAAAAAGTGTTCCACATTAGTTCCTCTTCCTGCAGTTTAATTTAGAGGTCCTGAGGAAATAAAAGTTAAAACATGTCTGGTTAGTTACCTCCGAAATCAGAAACTTGATCAAAAAGAAATAAGAGAGAGTATGACAGCCACAACCTTATCTTCATACGAATCTTTCCATAACGTTTGCTCCAAAGTACCAATTAAATGGTGACAAGTTGCAAGAGTTTTCAATTTTTATTTATTTTACTTCTCTGAAGTAGAAACGAATGTGTGCGGTTAAATCTAGCGAAAAATTCATCAGCTGTTACATTCGGAGGGGAAAAAACATTAATCTTTCTAAGAGATATATCCGTTCATTGCGGCTTTCCAACTGCGTGGAAATTCTCGAGACATCTTTCTATTTTTAGAATGGTTCGTTTATAACAGTTTTCGAGTTAATTTAGTAGTGTGAAAATGTTTGTTTTGAAGTAATGAACTCGTGGGTTCTGGCCAAATTTTTAAAATCTAATTTACGCATGGAGAAGGGTATTTTCTAGTCGTAAGGTTTGAAAAGTGTATTTTTAGTTTTATTCGTGTAGTTCTTTTTCAACTAGATTCTGAAAAATATTTTCAGGGTTAATCACTACATAGTTTTTATAAGCTTTTATTTAACTTGCAATGTATGTATGTAATTTGTTCAGGTGGAATCTTACAACTCAATTTTGAAGCTGATATCTTCAACCGATTGAGATGAAATTTTGCAAACGCGTTAAGTTTGGATGACAATGCATGTTTTGACCATTTTTTCCCGATATTGTTATTAGTTAAAAGGATATTAATTAAAAACCTTAAAACGCATATTTGTTTTCCCTCTGTGGGCTGTTTATTCCACTGTGCTCGGGGACGCAAAATGAAGAACCAAGAGGGAAATTCTTTTTGGAGTTTTGACGTTTTTAAAACAGCGATCTAATATTTTTTTTTATAAAACTCAGAAAAAAATAGTTTCAGAATCGAAAAGATCATTTATTTCGCCATGATACGGTACAATTCTTTTTTACAAAATAATAATATTTGTATTTTTTATTATTGTTTTTTAAAAATGAGTTAAAATCAATGCGTTTTTATGAAAATGATGTCCAAATTGTAGCCCATGAATTTTTTTTCCGTTTAAATGAATTGACATTCCGTAATAAAACACCTCATACTTTGCTCTTTTAGAATCAATCATTTAAAAAATAAAATGTCGAAAACTTAAATGATTTTTCAAAAAATTCTCAAAATTTTAATAAAACCTTTAATAACTTCGTCATTTATGAAGATAATCTCACGAAACTCTTTTTTCGTGTGTAGAACAATGCTACCCAAGATCTGTACGTAGATTGAAAATATTGCTAAAAAATTACTGATTAAAATTTTTTTTTGTGTGTTTTTTATCAAATGCGTCTTTTTGTGCAAGCATTCATTTAGCTATTGTTCGAAATTAACTGGCAAACGACCTTGCAACAATGATGTGTTGAATGAGATGAACAGACTGAGAAACCTGTTCAGCGATAACACTAAAAAGTAAAAAAAAATTAATTAAAAGTAAAAAAATTTTTTTTAAAAAAAACAAGCTTTTACTTAAACACGCTAAAAACAATAAAATAAACCTTTTCTTTAAAACTTTTTTTACTATCAACTTATAACGTCATTACACAGTTTATATGATATAAACGCTTGACGCGAGATTTACCTGTGTAAATAAACAAGTAAATTAAATAACTTGATCTGATTGATTTTAATTTTTAAAAATTTTAAACTAAGTAAATACGAGTACTTAAATCTTGAGACAAGCTTTTATATCATATAAATTGTGTAATGACGTTATAAGTTGATAGTAAAAAAAGTTTTAAAGGAAAAGTTTATTTTATTCTTTTTAGCGGGTTTAAATAAAAGCTTGTTTTTAAAAAAGTTTTTTACTTTTAATTTATTATATACATTTTAAATATAATTTTATCGCATTTTCTTTTAAAAAATTATTTCTTGAATAAGGATAAAGCATGTTAAGCATAAACATATATTTATTATTAAATTTTAGTATTGTTCTAATGGCTATGATTGATATATTTTTAAATGCCTTAAGTCAGTGGCGTAACGCACATCTCCATAATTCCTGCATCGAGAGGGGGGCCAGGATTCCAAAAGGGCCCAAATCCTGACTGACACCAAGTAAGTACCCTTTGTAAGATCCGACTTGGGGTCCAAAACCTATTTTTGAAGGGGGGGGGGGGCTTAATATTTTCCGTTGCGCCACTGCTTGAACCTACATACCTTTCCAGAAATAAATCTTGCTCTCTGTAAATATAATAATTAATATCTTAGCAGGCTGGTATGAACAAATATTGCAAATATTCTAAGAAAACATAATTAGAAAAATCTTCTGAAATTGTTTGTGAGCGTTTATTAACGTCGCACTATAAAGAAACACCTGAGCCGACATCCCATCTCCAAACTACCACAACCCACCAGCGGGAAGACTCTGAGACTACAGAGATTTAGAGTACATCAGCCCCTCTGCTAGGTGAATTTTTAGTGACCTTAGTGCTCGATCTCATGATATGCCGGCCATGACCATGGCCACTCTGAAATTGTGAACAAATAAAGTCAATCTAAGTACTGTAGCTCAGTTATTTACTGAAGCTTCGAAAAAACCGAAATTGTTCTGATATTATTAATCATTTCACAAATCTGTCTAATTTATTCTAAAAAAGTAGGAATTATTTAATTTTTTTCTGTTTAACCTTTAATATTAGCTGATGATGCCATAAAAAATAAAAATTATTTAAGGGAGTTCACAAATGTAATGGGTTAAAAAAAAATCAAATTTTTTCTTCATAAATTGCTTTTTTAACATGTCTAGAATACGATGGTAAAGTGATTTTTTAAAATTCGAAGTCGTTATAAAGAAGCAAGTGTTAGAAGAGCAGCTGTTCGGAGCGCTGAGTTGCAATCGAAGGCTGGGCCAATTGCGTACAGTCGACTTGATACTTGAGACCTTTCTATATATATATGCAAATATATTCATACAAGTATAAACAAGTCTGTTGAGGTTTAAAAGGAAATATCTATAGTTATTGAATATTTCGTCGAACTTGTTTTAGTCTTCGCCACCAGGTATCGCCGATTAAGGGTAAGTTAAGATTTTCATTGTCTTAATTGGACTTGAAACTTCAAACGCGTTTTTCTCAAAACTGTGTTCTTCAAACTTTTCTCCATCATATCTCAAGAACGGTTTGACCGAATGACTGCAAATTTAAAGGATATACTCAGCACATACATGCGCACCAAATAGACTACAATCATTCAAAAATTCAAATTATTTCTATTTTTCATAGCAAAAACGTAACAAAAAAATCCATGAAAATCAAAACTTTTTCTTCAGATTTCTACCAAAAATCCAGGTTTTGATATTTTTAATTGAGTATAGTTCATTCTGTGCAATTTAGCTTATAGATTAAAACACCGTTAATTTTTTTAATTTCAGAGTAGCCAATCAGCCGAATCGTGGAGGAAGTGAGCGTCCCTTTTTTCGAGGCGGGTGTGTTCAGAGCGCTATAATTCACTTTCTAATGGATATTTTTAGCTAAACATTTATATAATACTCTTAAAATACATATAAATAAATGATAAAGAAATCAAAGTTCTATCTTTTTACTGGTCGTCAAAAAATTCTCTAAAAATGCTTAAAAATCAGGCCGTCGCATGGGTGACCCCCTTAATTCTCTGATTTGAAATGACTTGAAATTCTTTGTATTCTAAAAATTTCATTATCTTTCCAGAAATATATTTCAAATTCTAAACCTTCCTTAAAAAAACATTTTTTGCCAAAGAAAAAAGAAATTAAACTCAAATGTTTTTATGATTATTTATATATACATTATGTTATGTGAGTACACATATAATTCATATCTTTCAACAAAAATATACTTAACATAGAATTTTGTTCCGTTCTTTTAAATATAAATATACATACTTACAGGTTTTCATTCAACTTAATTATTTCTCCATAATTTAAACATGATATATTTTCTCTCATATCTAGTCATCATATCATGATAGAAACAATAATAATCTTTTTCTTGAAAGGTAGTACTATAGATAAAAGCTTATATATTTGAATATCTTAGAATTAAACTTTCGACTAGCTTAAGTTGCTCCTGATTATATTCAAGATAGGCTTTCTCAGAAATAATTCAAAGGAATAATTCGTCAGAAATAATTCGTCATCTACATATACTCTTTCATATCTATATATATAATGTCTCTAATATGGCAAAGCAACTGTAAATTTAAATTATATAAATTTTTTTAAATTTTTAAAAACTGGAGTCGTACGAATTGAAGCATAAAATTAGCGTGAGGCAAATGCGCATGCAAAAGGAATAAATTGAAGGAAAAATGGTGCCAAGAAAGAAATTAGAATTATTATGAATTGACAAGTTTTTAAGACTTTTAAAGCAAGCAAAGAAATAAAATGCAGGTGATTATCTAGAATTTAAAAAACTTAAGTAATAGTATTGTAAATATTGCCCAAAACTATTTGAATAAAATTGAAAGGAATAATATTTTTCTACAGAAGGTTGGAAACTTTATTTCATAGTTTATTTATTTTTAATATTTCTGTTCTTATTCTGTTTCTATAGTCAAATAATAATACTTATATAAAACATCTTGTTATTTTATGAAAAAAAGATAACAATTTTAATATAAATGATACATTTTATCATTTATTATAATACTTTTATTTATTGCTTAAAGATAATTTAAAAGAAATGTAAATAATTTTTTTGTATTATGGGCAGGTAAATATTTGTTCATGTAATTAAAATTAAAATTACATCGTTTTAAATTGACGTACAGTAACCTTCTGTATCTATTTAGTGTGTTACCCTTTTAAAATATGAGCATAAACTAAAACTTTTCCATGACAGTAATCATGAATATCTTTTTCCTATTTTGAGAAAGAAAACTATAAATTAGTTATAAATTTTAGTTATAAAAATATTTTTTATATAATTCTTTTTTTAAATGAATAGTTGTTTTTAAAAATATGATTGGATGGCGATGAATTTGGATTCGAATTTTTTAATTTTTAAACAGATTTAATTGTCCTCTGAAATGATAAACATCGTAGTAAAATAATTTTGATTATAAAACTGATTGTAATTTCACTAATTTTCTAATGTTTATTAATCTTTTAAACATTCACCTCAGTATTAGATGTATATATATATATATATATAATGCAGAGTTTCTCTAACTGTAAGGCGTGCCTTCTAGGGGGGCATTTAAAAATTATTAATTTACCAAAAGTAAGCAAAAAAAAAATATTCTGTCATAATAAAAGATCAAATGCTCAATTACAATAATATAAAACACTTATATATTAGTATTACGCAATATAAACTAATTTATAAAAATACTTGGTTAAGAACAAGTTTAAAAATTATCAGTGACTCCATGGGCTTGTCATATATAAATTATATGCAAAAAATGTATACCTATCCTGTTAATTTGTACAGTTTTTAAATATCCCTTAAATGCAGATTAAAAATTACGTGATACGCTACCCAATGCCAATGTTAAACACGTAGGGGAACGGATGTGGTGCATTGGGAGGGGGTAAAAATAAATAAATAAGTAAATCCTCTGAAATAAGTAAATCCTTCGTGAACACTCTTCAGGTACTTTTATTGCTTTCCAAAGCTTTGGGAATATTTTTATAGATCACAATTTACAGAAAAGATCGTACTGCGGAAGGACGTATATGTACGTTCAGAGTAATTACCCACTGGTTGAGCGAGACGTATATATGCGTCGACGGCAGTAAAGAGTTAAAGTCGTATTGCAGGTTTACAATAAAAGAATATTTAAATTTAATATATTATTATTGTATGGAGGGAATTTTGGGTCGCAAGTGTTGAAAGTTTGAGAAGCATTGATGTAATATCGTATCGAATGCAAAAGTTTGTATTTTAAATTTATTTCATTTTATCTGATAAATATTTTAATAAAACGGTAAACCACCAATACTTATCTCATTTTATTAAATGACGGTAAGAAAATGTTCATCATTAGGACTTACTAAAACCTGTTTATTTTTCCTTAAGTAAAGGCAGAATGCGATCTATTTTGTTGTTAATTCTAGCTTATTTCAAATAAGTTTATCACAAGATCTAAATCCTTCTAATAGAATGGACTCTCAAATATACTGTCCCCTATCTATTTAATTACTATTCTTTACCAATCAGATTAATATATCACCTTTTTGTTTCTGGTGCAGAATTGTGATTAGATAAGCTCTACTAAATGCACAGATGGTGAATAAGATCACATCTATTTATTTCAGATTAGAGTTAGGGGTATTAAATCATCAATCATCTTCAGGTCTTTGAGTTTTTTATAAGATTTCTTCTGTATTTTCCGCCTTTGGAAATATTTATAGGAAGTATAACAATCTTACGGTAGGTAATTTGAATAAATGTCAAAATGATGTTAGGTATGCACTAACACAGTGCTTCTCAAACTTTCAATATTAGTGTCCCAATATTTAATCATAATTTTCATCGCCCCTCTTCCGTACAATAACAATATTTTGAATTTGTCTATACTTTAATGCTAAAGCTACAATATGACTTTAAACTCTGAAGTATATAAACATTTCACTCAGCCAAAGCGCTAATTGCCTCGGACGTATATATACGTCTTTCCGAAGTACGATCTTCTCTGACCACTGCTATCCATAAAATTATTCTGAAGGCTTTGAAATGAAATAAAAGGACTTAGACAGTGTTTGTGAAGGATTTACTTAATTCTGAGGATTTACTTATTTATTCCTTTTCTTAACCCCCCCCCCTTCCTCCACAATACATGCCATACGCGTTTCTACTTGGAAAACGGGACTGGCGTTGGAGAGGGAATCGCGTAATTTTTTATCGGCAGTTAAGGGATTAATTATAAACCGTACTAATTATCAAGATAAGTGCTAATTTTTGTATATAATTTTATATATGACAAGTCCATGGGGTCACTGATAATTATTAAACTTGTTCTAAACTTAGTATTGTTAAATTAATTATGAAATGCTTTGTGCAGTACTGATACATTTTTAAGTTTATTATATCAGCGTAAATGTGTATTTTATTTTGTTAGAATGTATTTTGTTTGTTTACTTTCAGTAAATGAATAATTTTTTAAATAATCTTTTGTTTACGGCCCCGTAAAGTTATCATGCCCATCCCTCAGGGGCGAGCCCCACAGTTTGAGAAACGCTGCACTAACACGAAAAGAAAAGAAATTATCAAAGAAAGTCCTGTGTATAAATTAAGACTCGTTTTATAAACGTAGGAATTTTTCATATTTTATGTTTAATTTATTTGAAAATATTCTTTGAAATAATATCAGAACAAGGATTGAAAAATCCTTGAACAACTTACTTGAGAAAAAGGTGTAGACAATATTTCCCCCCTTTTTTTTTGAGACACATAAATCTGCAATCTACAAACTTTTTATCTATTTTATTCTTCGTAATCTTGTTTCGAGTTATAAAAATTTAATTTTTAAGCTATTCTTGCCGACAATAATTCTTAAAAAAATATATAATTTTAAGTAATCGAATGGTAAAGGCAATCTCAACATCAAACTACAAGTCGGAAACTGCAATCATAAAAATATATCTTATTTTTGTTTTGCATAAGATTACTGTCTACGTTTGGAACCATGATTTGAAATAGAATAATAGAATAATTTTTTTATAATTAGAATCACTTTAATTAGAATATATATCTATAAACTTGTTTTACGAATATTATTACAAGAAAAATATTTACATGAATTTTTTTGGCTAAAAGCCCGAAGGAAGAATGGCGTATTTTCAAGTTATTCCCTTTTTACAGAAAATGCTTCTATAATAATAATATTTTCCCTATATATAGCAAGGATTTCTATACTGTGCTTGAAATAGAATTTTTGAAAAATTCCCATATCATTAAAATTTACGATAATAACCGGTGTACTTTATGATGAAATTTCTCTCTACATTCTAATATATTAAAATAAAAGTATAAATCTACTCCTAAATTATATTGTTACTTAGATCGGGGTTCGAGGATTTTATGCAAATCAGTCACAAAGTACAAGAAAGTTCTTTAAGAGTGATGAGAATTTATTGTCAAAAATTCATTTCTAGAAATACAGGATTAAGCAGCAATATTCACAGAATAAATTTCAAAAGGTCTTTACGCCTTCAACACTACTCGGACACAATTATCAGTGCCTAAAATACACGTACGTAAAAGATTATTCACAAGCATAGCCGAGCTAATCGGTAGTCACGGTCGAGGTAAGTTTACTAATCGTTAGTCAAAACAATACTCATTAATCGCTGGTTGAAACAAGACTGACTTGTTTCGGTGAGCATCTCTTTATTTATAGGCCCGGCGGTTACCTCGAGAAAAATCTGCTTCCGTCATAAATTGTGAAATTATCCACTAACTTCTAGAAGAATCCAGAGGGTCCCGAACTCATCAAAAATGGTCGCCAGTGTAGTAAAAAGTGATGCCAACTTTGCCAGAATTTCGCCTTCCCATTGAATCACCATTATAATGTAAGGGGCGGCGTTGCTTGTGAATATTACAGTTTTAACATAAAATAAATACAGCAATGAGTTATATAAAAACATTACACATCCAAAAATACAAACTATTTACACTATTTTAAACAAAATTAGTAACAATACACTTCAAAAATTCCTTATTCAACTCCGGTATAGAAGCTACATATATGAAGACAAAATATTATCATTATAGATGCAGTTTTTAAAAAAGGAAAATCATTTGAAACTATGTCATTCTTTCTTCGTAATTTTGACATAGAATTGCCTACGAATAGTTTTTCCTGCAATGATATTTTTTAAACAACTTTATGAGATGAGTATATTCTGTTTTATCTGAGCCTAGATATAAAAAAAAATATGTATAGCCTTTTTCTAAATCATCGTTCAGAACGTTGCCTGTCACCTGTAAAAAGTGAACCACTTACTTTTCAGATTGGTTCATATTTTTACATTGATCAGGTTTCGAGGATATTTTTGCAATAAGTCGCAAAAAACAAGATAGTTCTTCAGGAATGATGGAAATTTATTGTCGAAAAACAATCCTTGAAATACAGCTGTTATGTTAGTAGAATAAATCCAAGAAGGCCTTCAAAACTTTTACGGCATTCAGATACAACTATCAGTGTCTAAAATACAAGTATGTAAAAGACTATGCACAAGCCTTCGCTCGTCCTTCGCAACAGCAGCAGAAGTAATAAGTAATCGCGGTTCGCGACTCTTCATGGTCAAATTAATACTACTCTTCAACGGTCAAAATAAGACTAACTCAGTTTCGACAAGCAGCTGCCTATAAAAAAGGCATCAAGGAGTTTTCTCGAAAAATCCGCTTGTGTCGTAGATCGCGATTTTAGTTGATTTCCCCACTAATTTCCAGAAGAATTCCTCTAGTCGCGAAATTGCCAAAAGTCCTTGCCAAGTCGCCAACATGGTCACCAAGTTTCCATTGAATCACCTTTATAATATTGTAATGTGTGTCTATTTATACTTCCCTCTAATCCCCCTTGTCTACTCTCGGACCCGGCTAGATGTGTAAGGAGAACTGAATAATCAGTCGACATGATTCTCTCTAATTATTTTACTGTAACAAAATATCAAGCAAACACTATAATAATCCAATTAAGATTGTTGATCAATACTAAGAGCGTGAAGAAGAGACCAGTTAGCCTGGGGATAACATTTACGGACCCTCAACTGATTTCTACGATAACTTATACAAGCTCAATTTCAATTCCGCCGCGCACTGCAAGTTATCCTCAAACTTATATTTAAATAATGCTTACAATACCTGTACTCTTGTTAAGTCGAAGTCCTACTATTAAGGCCTTGAACGCTTATACTTGACGGGATCAAATCCGATCCAATTGATCCTCATTGGGAACTCTTCAATACACACTTTTATAAACTTAGATCCGCACTACAACAACTAACGATCCTCCACTCACTAACTCTCAAAACTCGTGAATACAGAATTTATATAATGAACTTAATTTGCATAATCCCGTTTTCTTACCTTTGGTGAAAGTTGGTTGAGTATAATATTTCTTTAAAAGATTCCCCAAAGAAGTTAGAGGAAGGAACCGTATAGATCCGTCACAATGTAAGAAACGGCGTTGCTTGCGAATATTACACTGTTAACCTAAAATAAATACAACATAGAGTAATATAAACGTATTACACATCCAGTATATAAATTATTTACACTATTTTAAGTATTCATTAAACAAAATTGGTAACAATATCTACCAAAGTATTTAATCAATTGACTTGCCTACTAAACTCGTAAAGCAAAACTAGTGAGAAACTGCTGATTAGGGTTAGGCCACCAATTCTCCCGTTTCTGTTGTTTCGGCTCAAGATTTAATCGAGATAAGTGTCGATTCGTGCCAAGTTGAGTTTATCAAACGAAAACTTTACTGACTTTTATTCGTCACTTCACTTGGCGCGTGCTTTCATTGTACTGAGGAATGTTTCTTCTCTCAACACTAGATGCTAGTTTATTTACTTCTAAAGAAATAAACAGGAAAATGTGATCTTTTTATGATACGAGGCATAGTTTGTTACTGAACTAGTGGTGCTAACTATCATAATGGATCCATTTGTCTAAACTGATAGTTATACTATAGAAGTAGTTTTCCAAATTAAAAAAAAATTGTTAGAGAATTGATTTAATAATTTCTGAAATCAAGCATGAAGTAATTCTATTTAACTTTATTTATGTTATTGAAAGTGTTGGTATTTTCATCTTACCGTTGTATTTTAACTATTACAAATTCGTAATTAAATCTTTATCAATTCAAATTCGATTTAATTTTCAGAATTTTTTTAAGGAATCGAATTATTTGAAACTACCACACAATGACTCATAAAATTGATTTTCTTTGCTTACTATATGCTAAAAGTAAGATTTGTCACATTCAAATAATATTTTTCTAATTACACTAATGATTTATAATGTAAATATGAAATTATGTTGTAACAAATATTACTATTTTAAGACTTTTAAGTGCTTTTTAATCCACCCCCAACACTTATAGTTTTATATAACATTTCTGCTTCCAAAATATCAAAGCACATTATTACTTATTTATCTTTTTTAAAACAAATAAATGAATAAACAAAAATAAATAAACTGCAATTATACCGTACTAGCCATTATCAACCGCTTCACAGGGTAATAATGGTGATATTGTAGGACTATATAATGCAGTGCTTCTCAAAGTTTCAATATTGTGACCCAATATTCAATCATAATTATCATCGCACCATTCTCCCATACCATAACAATGTATTTAATTCAATAATACAATACTTTAAGGCGATATGGTACCATCTTCACAATTTTTTTTATTTTTAATATTTGATATTTGGTTTTAATTGTATTTTATAAAGGTTAATATTTAATAATAATTCAATACAAAAATTTTTTAATTTGTTGCAAAATGTTTGTAAAATTTAAATTTTTTGAACTTTTTAAAGCATTTTCTAAATCTCTAAGGCTTTTTTAAATATGTCTCTTTTCTTTCAAAATTTTTTTTCCAAGTACTTTATAATAAACTAAATAAAACTGTGCATGGGGTTTTTTCTGCTGCTGCTCTTTAATTTTTTATTAATTTTTTTATAGTTAAACTCCAAAAATTCTCAAGAAAACATTAATTTTGATTTTGAAATTTTTTAGAAAAAATACTAAACATGTTAGAGCTAATTCCATGCACAGTTTTATAAAACATACATTTTAAAACATGTATGAAAAATTTCAAACCCATACTTCAGTTATCAAAAAAGCCTTAGGGTTTCGAATAACAGCATGATATAGTATGATATAATATTTATCAAATAGTCTGAAACTTTTATGAAATGTTAATTAGCTTATTTAAAACTGCTTACCATAAAAAATTGCACAAATGTAGAACAATTAAACATTATACTGCCATAATGAATATATAGAAAAAAACGAATGAAAGATCAATATTTCATAAAACTTTATCTTAATAATTATTAAAAAAAATAAATGCAAACACTTCTGAGCTAATTCCATGCTCATAGCTAATGCACAACATGTACAAAAGGTGTTTATGCCTTTATTTTTTATTCCCATGATTTTAAAAGCCTTCGCAAGTTAAATATTGTACACGAATGAAAGCAAAATTAAATAGCAATTTATAGGTAAAATATATCAAAATCTAAGAACTGCATATGTGCATTTTTTAAATAAATATCTTAAAATATTTTAATAATAAAAGTGTTGAATTTCACACACATGGGATATATGTATATCACCAAGAACAAATATATAAAAATGGGAGAGTTTTTCTATTCTTGCGAATTAGATTTTTAATTATCTGAGTTATCAAAATGAAATTTAATATTTGTGCTTTGGGAGAATCCGTTTTGAAGTTTTAATTTGACTCATAATAATATCATAAACAGCACGCACAACTTTTAAATCTTGACCAAATCCATTTGTTCTTCCAATAAACAATTCACAAACTAGAATTTTTGTATGAATTGCACAATTCTTTCTTAAAATGATTTGTTACTGCATATATAATGTCAGTCTCATATACGCGCGGTAGAAAAATAATTAATTCATTTTTATGAGGCTCTTTTCTAGCAGATAATCTGAAATGTAGAAATGGTAGTTGCTGTCCAGCAACAAATATTGCTCCATAACCTGATAAAAAATGCAGGTAAAGCTTTGAAATTCTGCAGGCATGTTTATAAAGATTGTGAGGTATCAAATAAGCCAATAAAACATTTTCGACAGTTTATGATTTTTAGGGTACCATATTTCCATATAATTGTTTTTTTAGTTATTCATATTTGAGTCATAGTCCTTAACTCTCAATTGCAGTCAAAAACATTCCTGTAGTTTTCACCTCTTGATTTCAAAATAACAAGACTTGAATTTCTAAAACAGGTATATACTTACCTCTTACACCCCCGCAACCCCTCTTCTTCCATGGGAGTTAATTTCTTTAAAACCACGTTCTTAACTGATGTCTATTTAACAAATGGAACTTGCTTCTCAAAATTAAAATGTGTGGGTCTAATGAGTTGAAAAACAAAATCATCCTCCACCTTTTGGTATTCGATATCCGAAAAACCGTTTTAGCGTTTTTCTACCTTATTAGAAAAAAACATGACTGCCAAATTTCAAGTCTGTCAGCCTAATCGTTCCAGTGATCTTATGATTTCTGAGTGAATTACTTTTCTCCTATACATATATTTTCAGATTATTTCTCCCAAATACATTCATTGAAAGGTTTATTACTATAGAAATACATTTTTTATTGTTATATGTATTACTACCATTATATAAATATATATATATATATAAAGTTTGTTAAAATGCGATTCTTTTATTACATGAGCAGATCTGCATAAATTTTCCTGTATCTACATTACAGTGATTTATAATTTGCATTTAAAACAAGAATCCTTTCTGTCAATTTAAATAAGCTTGTTACACTGTCAAATATTATTTAAATACAAGATATAAGCATAATTTATGTTGAATTATACTATAATTTGGGAACTATTCTGTCATCAGAGTGAAATTATTCACCATTAGCTTTCACATGTTATAATTTGAGATAAGGCTGAGATTTATTGTATCAATGATGGTAAAATAATATTTCCAATGTATATTAACTTCATCTACGTAACGTTTATTCTGACAATTTGAAACGCATTTGAATATTGCTTATCCACAATGTGAATTACATTTAAGAAGCATCGTTAATTTTATTCCAAGGTCTCATCTTTAATTAAATATTTTTTCCCCAGTGGAGCTGTGCCTTTTAACAACTTACCCTTTGCATATACGGCAATTCCTTAAATGCCGCGTTTTTTAAATTGTGGGGAGCGCCTCTTTGAAGGGGGTGACATCTCTACGAGGGGGGTGAGCATATTGAAAAGTCTAAAATAAAATATTATTTAAAAATATTATTAATTTACTGAAAATAAACAAAATATATTCTGACATAATAAAAAAATTATGTGCACATTTGCACTTATAAATGTATCAATACCACACAATATGTATTTGTTAATTAATTTAACAATACTAAGTTAAGTACACGTGTAAAAATTAGCAGTGACCCATCGCCTTGTCATATATAAAATTGTATACAAAAATTAACACTTATCCTGATAGTTTTTTCGGTTCATAATTAATCTCTTAACGGTGCCAATTATAAGTTACGCAATTCTCTCCCAATGCCACCGGACACACTCTCAAGTTCCTTTATTGCATTCCAAAACCTTCCAAATAATATTATGGATAGCAGTGCATAGTAAAGATCGTACTTCGGAAAGACGTATATATACGTCCGGGGAAAATAACGCTTTGGCTGAGTGAGACGTTTATATACGCAGGTGGCACTTGAGATTGAAGTCGTATTCTAGCTTTAGCATCAAAGTATAGTATAATTGAATGAATACATTGTTATTGTATGGAGGGGGGCGATGAAAATTATGATTTAATATTAGGTTGCAAATATTAAAAGTTTGAGAAGCACTGCCCTAAATGTGAGGACCATTTCATGGAGGTACCAGCGTCACTAAATTTGGACGCTTGAATTATTTTTTAATTCAAGCTCTCTTCGGATGCTAAATATTGCCGGGATTTAATTTTACTGAGAGTACCAGATCCAAATTGATACTCAAAGGACTTTTAACATGGCACATAATATATGACATGCGTGCCTACGATTTTCCCATCAAAAAATCTATCGACTCCAGCTGGGGTTGATCTCTCAACCTTGGGCTTACAAAGCAGGCACGCTATTTCTAAGCCACCGGAGCGACTCTATATGAATGTTGTGTTAAGGAAATAATTCTTCAACATTAAACTGGACTATCTTTTTAATAGACGCCGACTTGGGTGGCGTGGTTGGTTTGTCACTGGTCTTCTGCACCCAAGTTTGCGAGTTCGACCACGGCCCAAGTCGGTAGATTTTCTTGATGCAGAAAATTGACAATGGTCATGTCGTATGATTATACGGCATGTAAAAGATCCCTAGAGTATATATTTGGCTTGGGCGCTCTCGGCAAACTAAATCCTAGTACAGGTTCGCATCGTCAGAGCTCAAGTGCCTCCCTCTATGGAGGAAACTGGGCGTCAAGATTACCTGCAGCGATTGGTATCCGCCTATCTCTCTCTTGGGGATGTACTAAGTCTAATACGCAGCCCATTGGATAAAAAAAAATCTTTTAATTAAATATCTTTCAGTTTGATTTCTTAAATATACGAGTCAGAGTTAGTTTTAGGGAGTTGTTTAAGGCTGAAACTGCCGTATTCAGTTTGTGAACCCGATCATTATATTCTAAAATGTTATAAAATTCCTTTAAGTGTCCATGTATTGAATAAATTTAAGTAAAAATTAATAATCTATAAAATATTTAACATATTTAAAAGTAAAATATATATTTTTTAATAAATCATAGTTCTTCAAAAAAAAATTGTGTTGTTAGTTGAGAAGAATAAGACAAATATTATAACTTTTTCTGTTTCGAACGCAGTGATCAGTACTGAATAAATGACTACGTTTGTACATATATCTTTATTAATACGCTTACATGATTTCATTTTGAAAAATGTTTTCTGATTTATTAGATGTTTCTATTTGAAATTTTAATTTTGTAGGGCTCGTATATAAATTGAAATGTTTATGAAACTATTATAACTATTATGTTTATAACACAGTTTTAAAGAGAGTTTTTAGGGATACTTTTAATAAATTAAAAGTAAAAAAACCTTTTTTAAAAACAAGCTTTTATTTAAACGCGCAGCTTTAAAACTTTTTTATTATCAAATTATAACGTCATTACACAATTTATATGATATAAAAGCTTGTCACAAGATTTACCTGTACAGATAAACAAGTAAATTAAATAAATTGATCTGATTGATTTTAATTTTTAAAAATTTCAAACTAAGTAAATACGAGTACTTAAATCTTGCGACAAGCTTTTAAATCATAGAAATTGTGTAATGACGTTAAAATTTGATAGTAAAAAAGTTTTAAATGAACAGTTTGTTTTATTCTTTTTAGCGCGTCTAAATAAAAGCTTGTTTTTAAAAAAGTTTTTTTACTTCTAATTAATTTTTCACTTTTTAGTTATCACTGGACAGGTTTCTCAGTCTGTTCATCTCATTCAACACATCATTGTTGCTAGGTGTTTGCCGCTTATTTTTGAACAGTCTAGCTAAATGAATTCTCACAAAAAGGGTACTAGACGAAAAACAGAATTTTTTTCTTAAATGCGTAATTTTTAAGAATTTTTTTTTCAATCTTCATACAGATCTTGGGTAATATTGTTCTACACACGAAAAAAAGTTTTATCAGATTATCTTCAAAAATGACGAAGTTATTAAATGCTTCATTAAAATTTTGACTATTTTTTGAAAAATCGTAAAAAAGTTTTGGGCATTTTATATTTTAAATGACTGATTCTAAGAGAGCAAAGCATGAGCTGTTTTAGTATGGAATGTCGATTCATTTAAACAAAAAAAATTCATGCGCAATGGTTTAGACATTATTTTTATAAAAACGCAACGATTTTGACTCATTTAAAAAAATCGTAAGAAATACAGATATTATTATTTTGTAAAAAAACACTATACCGTATCGGGACGAAATAAATTATCTTTCCAATTATGTAATTATTTTTTGTCTGAGATTCATAGATTAAAGTTAGATAAATTTTAAAGAATTTCTACAATACCCCATCTCAGTTTAACTTGGCAGCGTTGCGTTGAGAAAGGTATTCAATGTACCAATCTACTTGAAAAATAGCTCTACTTTTTTTGTTTTGAATTTAGATAGAATATAGAATAGAGAGAGAGAGAGAGAGAGAGAGAGAGAGAGGGAAATTGTAATATACAGAAATTTGTAAAAAAATTGCATATGTTGTAGAAATTAAATTAGTTTTACGTTGTAGAAATGTAATTATTTTTACGTTGTAGAATTGTAGTTATTTTTAGACAAAGTTAATACAGTCAATAGCGCAACGTTATGAAATTCCAGTTTGGCTGAAAACCGATTTTTGTCGCCATCTTTTGTCATTGTTGTAACAATAACATTATAACAAAAATACAGTCATATCGAAGTTGGCGCCCAAAACTAGTTTATTAACGTTTTTAATTAATATATTTTTAATTAATTGTAATATCGGAATATAAATGGCCAAAACATGCATTGTCATCCAAATTAAACGTGTATACAAAATTTCAGCTCAAAGGGTGGAAGATATCAGCTTCAAAATTGAGTTGCAAGATTCCACCCGAACAAATTAAATACATACATACATACATTGTAAGTTAAATAACAGCTTGCAAAATGAAACATTCTTTATAAAAAGTACATCATGTTTTTCCATTTTCATGTTTTAAAATTGAAAAATCTTTTAATTGCATGGGATATTTTGTAAAAATGTAGAATAGAAAAGTAGAGTAATATTTTAACGGAAATTCCGGATTATACATGCACTTCTTTGCCAAAAGAGTATTGTGTACGTTTATACATATTACTCTTTCGGTATCGATGAGTAAATAGGAGAACTTTGGTGACATATTTGAAGATTAAATTTTTTCCAAATATTGTGAAGTAGTGAAATTTGGTGATAAAAATAGATACTTACAGAAAAGTTTAGAAAGACCTATGATGATTTTTCAAGAAATTCTTGAAGCTCCTAGAATGGCTTTACAGCTGATATAAGGATTAGAAACAATCATTTGACAGCGGCTGTGCGTTTCATTTGCCTTACGCGAAATTGTGACTATGGGTTATAATTATTGTGTTCTGTACATGTGGGATTTTGAATCTGTTCTATTGGACCTTCACACCTTGGTTATTTCCTGTCAGAAAAAAATCTGGTACTTAAGTATGATCGCCAACTATTGGCTACATAAAATGAAACAAAACACCTGGTTACCAATTCAGAGCTTACGACATATAGGAAATCACATTTGCCAACTTGGCGAGTTATTAATAGAGTTGGCGATTGTTGTGGTAATAAGTAAGTACTGAAAATCTATTGTAGTTAATAGAGAGTTCATAAGCAATAATATTTAAATAAATTAAAACATAAGATTTGAGAAAAGAAGTCTCTTTTGAGACATCTTGGTATTAATCGTACAGTATTTTATTTAAAATCCCTGGTCTTGAACTTTTGCAGAAAACAACTAATTTGAGCCCTTTCATAATGCTTAAGTGTTTTAATTAAATTCTACGAGAGTAACGAAAAATATATCTAAATTGCACTTGTTTCATATCATCCATTCTCGTAAAAAGAATAAAAATATTGAACAAGAATAGTTTTAAAATTCGATCAAATATATCTTCAAATTTGTGTTACCAGCTTAAAAGCGATTATTATTTTGGGATTTAGTAAATACTTTGTGCTTCAAGATGGTACGTAAGGAAAGGTTATTAGTATTTTCATTTTTGAAGTAACAATGGTGTAAGCCTTTATCTTTTTTAAACTGATTATTTTAAAAGTATTCGTTAAGTACTTTGTTTTAAATGGGTAATGTATCTGGCATTAAAAGTTTCCTTTCTTCCATTCCGCTTAAAAGAATTCCAAATTTATATTTTACTAGACTTGATTTTTCTCAAATGTATTGGGGTTTATACTGGTAACTAATGCTCTTTCTCTTCTTCTTGTTAAATGATTCTTTTTACAAGTAGGTACAAAAATACGACAGAAAATAAACGTTCAGTTTTGGAGTGTACGCATTTCATGGTTTTTATGTTTTTAACACGTGTTTATTAGCTTCACCCGTATGTAACGGAATCTTTGAACTCGATTTTTACCAACTTTAAAAGATCAGATTTATTTGAAATTTTGTACACATGTCAAGGACCGATGACAGTACAATAAAAAAAAAATTGTTCCATTGTCCTGATCAGGATCATAAGATTAACGATTTTCCATTTCCAGATTTGGCGACTAATTCCAGATGCCATTTCCAGATTTGGCGAGTAATTCTGGATTTGGCGACTAAAAGACTAATTTACAACCCTAAAGCGAAAACGTTTACGGTTTTTTAACTTTAATTAACTAGAAAAGCGTGTTTTTTTAAAAAAAATTTTAAACTACAGTTTTTTTTCCCGAGTACAATTATATTTGTATGTAATTATACGGAGTGCAGATCCGCATTTACGCTTAGGCACTCTAGGCACATGCCTAGAGCGTAAAAAATTGGAGGGCTAAAAAAGAGGAAAAAAAATCAAATTACAGTGAACGTACCACTGCCTAACAAATTATGAGAGAAGAAAGACAAATGAGATCTACTATGGAAAAAGAAATGCTTAACAAATTTAAACTGCTATGTACTCAAAATGATATCACAATGGATAGTGATTACAATGATGCCATTAACGATTTCGTAATGATCAAAACTCGGAGAAAACAACCTTTGTTATACAAGTTCAATGGCAGTGACTCAACAAAAAATAAGTATGTCTAAAAGTAAAACATAGTAAAACGATAAGCGAAGAAAAAAGATGAGAATAAACAAGTTGAAAATATTTCATTCAAAAACGTGTACTCTATATTGTGATTGCAAACAATTTCATTAATTTACTGTAACAATTTACAAAATGGGCGGGTCTGTGATACCGTAAAGTAAGAAATGAACAAGAGTGGCAAAAACACGCCACTCTTGGTTGCCAGTCCAGGACAGGGCATCCTTACCTAAGGACTATCCAGTATCCATCACCTAAGGACAGGCGTGTCCTTAGGTGATGGATACTGGAAATATTTTTCAAAGAGCAAAAACAAATAAAAGAGTTTGAGTAAAAGAAAAATCTCTCCTGAACCAAAACTGGCAAGGTAAAAACTGAAGGAGAGGGAACTGTGGGTGTAACAATTTAAAGTGCCTAGGGCACTGGCGAGGGTAAAAACTGCCCTGACGGAGTGTCTCAAAATAGCACCTAAACTCTGAGTAGCTGGATTTCTCGTTGGAAGTAATTGTAAAATGCCGAGAGAAATGTACCATAATTGATGAGAAAAAAATACGGAAAACAAAGTATGACGTCACAGCCGTATTTGACACATCAACATGAGTCTTTAAAACACTTTTAGAGGCAGATGTTCAAAATGTCCTCCGTGCATATGAGCTCGTTTCGGAGTAAATTTGTGCACTTGTCTCAACAGAGAGGAGTCCACCGAAGTTTTAGCAGCGTGCAGACAAGCAACTGAGTCGGTTTGTGTTGTCACTTAATCTCAAGCACCAATTCCTTGATATAGTTCTAAAAGAGTAAAACATAACGGTATGAGATCTGGTGATCGTCGTGGCCCTAGAAATGAATCTACGCGTCTGATCCAACCATTGGGGTATGTCATATTTAGCCAATCACGTACAGGAGCACAAAAATATCTTGCAGCATCATTCATTCATCACTCTACATCATCATTTACCGTATTTTTTCTCATAAATTATGGATCATACTAGTACAGCTTTTTTTAGCATTTTTTATGTACAGTAGAGCGTCGTTTATCCGAATGCTTATTATACGGAGCTTCAAATATCCGGTCCAAAGTCCAGATACGTTTTCGAACAGTGCAGTGCTCAACAGTAGTTTCGCGTAAGTCCAAAAAGTGACGGGAAAACACAAGGTGAGGGATATTTGGGGAATTCAGTTGTGTAATTTGGTAAACATCTGCGTGGAGTATTAGGTCAGTTTGTTTCGTGTACGTGTTAGTATTTGTGTACGTGCTCTCTTGTTGAGTTTTGTTGATGTAGAATCCTGGATGGCATGCGATGCAGAGAACAATGGATTTCAAATGCTAAATGATGGCGAGATCGGGACTTCATGCAAGAAAAATCCGAACCTGTTGACGATAAAACGGATGAAGACGAGGATAACAACAACAACGACGACAAAAGTAGCAAGAGTCCATCAAATCTGACGCGTTTTCCGCTTTAAAGACAGCCATGAAGTGGCACGAACAACAATCAGAGTGCTGTCCTACTCAACTACTGCTGCTGAAGAGAATCAGAGACCTTGCAGCGAAAACACGAAGATGTACAATGGTACAGCGAAAAATAAGTGATTATTTTTCACAATAAAGGTAAAATTGAGACATTTTGCACCTATTCTGCTCTTTCTTCAAGCACGTTTACCGCCTGTGAGGATTTTCAATATTCGTATAGTGTCCGGTTTCATAGACTGCATGGATCGCATTTGGTTTTCGGTTATCCGAACAATTGCGTATGCGAACGGTGTCCGGTCCCAATTGGTTCGGATAAACGACGTTCTACTGTACATACAACGCGCGCGCGCGCGAGGAATCTGACTATTGAAAGTTAGAGCTATTTTTGGAACGCCCTGTACAATGTATTAAATAGAAATTGAAGTACTTGGTATGTAATAAACTTAAATTTAATTGTATTTTGTTGTATTGCATAATTATGTATTTATATATATTTTTAACTGATATTTTTTAGAAGAAAAATAATGTTTTTTTTTTTAAGAGATCATCGTAAGTTGAATTACTACTATCGCAACTTTTGTCACTTATTTCTATCTGTGACCATCGTTGTCGTTTCTAGATAGTCATATTCACTAATATATAATTTTTCATGATTAAACATTCATTTAAAATGAATGAAAAATTTTGATACTTAAATTGCTTACTTTTTCACATTATAGAACTGCTTATAAAACAGGGAAAATATATAAATTTAGCATTATTACTCTCAATATAATAATATTAATAACATATATAACTAATGTAATTTACCTTTTAAATGCATTTTTTTTCGAATTTTTATTTGTTAAACGTTTCAGCTATATGGTTGGGTAGTAATTTTTGGCCACTGTTAAATGAAAATGTCGACATCTAAAATAAATCCCGTTGTCATCACCACGCTAACGCGAAGATTTTGAATCCCGTCAGATTCCATGTACTTAAGCCAGCGTTCCTCAAATTGTGGAGAGCGCCCCCTAGGGGTACGTGATAACCCTAGGAGGGTGAGCGAGCATATTGAAAAATCGAAAACAAAAGATTGTTTAAAAAATTATTATTTTATTGAAAGTAAACAAACAAAATGCATTCTGACATAATAAAAAAAAACATTTCAACTGATATTATACACTTATCTATACTGCACAATGTATTTTTGTATTTTATAATTAATTTAACAATAATGAGAGTTAAGAATAATTTTAATAATTACCAGTGACCCCACGGGCTTTTCATATGTAAAATTATATGCAAGCATTAACACTTATCTTGATAACTTGTACGGTTTATAATTAATCCCTTAATTGCCGATTAATAGTTACGAGATTCGCTCCCCAATTTCACCGTTTTGTTCGTATGCAAACGTATGTCATGTATTGAGGGGGGGGGCAGAGAGAGAATAAGTAAGAAAATCCTCTGAAATAAACAAATCCTTCGCAAATACTGTCAAGTCCATTTTATTGCATTCCAAAGCCTTCGTAATAGTATTATGGATAACAGTGAGTAGAAAAGATCGTATTTCTGAAAGACGTATATATACGTCCGAAGCTGAACGAGACGTTTATATACGTCCGGAGCTGAACGAGACGTTTATATACGCCGGAGACACTTAAGAGGTTAAAGTCGTATTGTTTCTTTAGCATCGAAACATCGCATTGTCGAATTCAATGCATTGTTTTTGTATGCGGGGGCGCGATGAAAATTAGAATTGAATATCTGGTCGCAAGTATTGAAGGTTTGAGAAGCACTGATTTAAGCTCTTACAACAAGACAGAATGATTTTATTTAACTTAATCGGGAGAATGATTGTTTTGAATTACAAGACTAGGCTCTGAAGTGGGCAACTTGTTTTATCTCGTGGGCCATATAGTAAGAGCGGAAGATACCGGAGAGCCGCACCTTTTTGAAATAAATGCATTCATAACAAAAAAAAATTAAGCTAAATAAATTATAGTGGCAGTTTTATTCAATTTATTTATTGCGCTAATTTCACATCTATTGCTTCAGACAAGTTCCTTTTCAGAAACAGTTTAAGGCAGAGTTTCTCAAACTGTGGGGCGCGCAGCCCTATGGGGCGGGGCGTGATTATTCTTCGAGGGGGCCACGAGCATATTGAAAAATCGAAAATAAAAGATTTTTTTTAAAAAAATATTCATTTACAGAAATTAAACAAATTAAAACTCTCTGACATAATAAAAATAAAATACACATTTACATTGATATAATACACTTATAAATGTATCAATACAGCATGATGTACTTTATAATTAATTTACAAAACTGAGTTAAGTACAATTTTAATAATTACCAGTGTCCCCATGGGTTTATCATGTCTTAAATTATATACAAAAATTAGCACTCATCTTAATAATTTGCACTGTTTATTATTAATTCCTTAACTCCTGATTAAAAATCACACAATTCGCTCTAGAAGGCCGCTGTTTTCTACGTGTGTTGTGTTAAAGGGGGGGGGGAGAAATGAATAATTACATCCTCTGAAATAAGTAAATCTTTTGCAAATACTATCAAGGTTGCTCCTCAGGTGCTGCATCCATATACAAGGACTGTTTCTTAAGTAAGGTCCTTTTTTTTAAAAAAAATAACAACAATATTTTATTTTAAAAACCCTTTATTTCAGGATTGTACATACTTTTGCTAGTTTTTCTACATAGTTGCCGAGTTTGTTAATGCTTTTGTCATACCTTAGAACTAAGTTTTGAAAATCCTCTTCAAAGAAGTCTGCCACCTGGTCGGACAGCTAAGAGTTCACGACCGTTTTCACTTGTTAACGGCAAGGCATGCTGTCAAAAAATGTTTTGCTCCTCCACGATAACGGAAGGCCTCACACTTCTCTAACGACTCGGAACATAATCGAATCTTTTTTTCTGGGAGGTTTTGGACCATGTACCATACAGCCCCGACCCTGCTACTCTAACGATTTCTACCTTTTCCGGTACCTGAAATAGAGACTTGGTGGGAAGTGCTTCAGTGACAACGAAGAAGTGAAAGAAGCCGTGGACTCTTGGCTGTCCGACCAGGCGGCAGACTTCTTTGAAGAGGATTTTCAAAACTTAGTTTTAAGGTATGACAAGTGCATTAATAAACTCGGCAACTGTGTAGAAAAATAGGCAAAGGTATGTACAATCCTAAAATAAAGGTTTTTTGAAACAAAATATTATTGTTATTTAAAAAAAAAAACAAATGGCCCTTACTTAAAAAACAGCCCTCGAAAAATACAGCAATGGGATAACAGAGAAAATTGAACTTAGACTCAATTTCTAACAATTTTGAAATCTTCTTGTTACCTCATTCTCAAACTCAACAGACGATATATTAGGAGAAAAACTCTTTCAGGTACTTTGTTTTATTAAAAAAAACAATAAAGGAGTTCTGTTTTCCTAATAGCGAAAAATATAAGACGAATCTTTGATCGCGAACTGAAAAAAAAATTTCGGTTGAAAGCGGATTTTCTGATTGTCATGGCGGGTCGCCAAAACTCTTTGCGGGCTGTCAGTTGCTCACCTTTGTTATACTCTAATGGTTCGTGTTGATTACTCTACATACCAATTTGTGACGGATCTACACGCGACCTTCTGAATAATCCTCTTGGGGATACTTTGGGGCTAGCTTTTTCTTTAATTCACATCCCTCCCTTAAGATGAAACCTTGATATGTAGATTAGTTTGACTATATAAAATCAAAAAGGTTTTGTAAATGTAAGACAGAAGGAGCAGAGGAAACTGTTGCGGTGATACGTAGGGGAGATTTATTTCATTACCACAACGTGAGTTAAGGAAGGGGTTTGCAACTATAATAAATTAGTGGATTGAGAATTAATAATCCAAGATATAGATTAAACTGAGCAGATTACTAGCGCTTGTTCACTTAGAGTTGGTTACTCTCTGTATATCACTCCTAGGGTCTCCTCTTGTAGTTTCACTTGTGGTTGATTAGTGTGCTTAACTATTAACAAAATATTAATTATTATGGAAGTTTCTGGTGATGCTTTGTCCCCCCACACACCCTTAGATCAGTAGGATGGTGAAGAAGCGGCTTCAAATAGAACGCGCTCACAAATTTACCATTGTTCTTTTACTGACATGGTATAAATGATGTTTACCAAATATATGATAAACAAACAATACATACGAGTTGGGAGTTGGAAAATAAGTTTCCCCTGTCCACTGTGATTAGAGTTGTGTATAAAAGTCAAAACATAGAATGAGATGTTAAAGATAAGACATAACTTTATTTTCCCACACAAGTACCAAGGACATTTAGACATTTGTCATACCGCTAGATAAACTTATAGAAACTCTGTAGGAAAACTCAGGGCTTTGCATACGGAAGAAGCATTTATTTTTGAGTGGATTTTTTGGAGTTTGGGACCATTACTGTGGTACTGTGGCATCCTGTCGACCTGGGCTTCTCGAATGCGGCGTTTTGTTGTTTGATGACAATGTGAGACTACACTCAGCGACTGCAATGCGAAAACATATTGAAACTCTTGGTTGGGAGTGCTTACATCATTCACTATACAGTCCTGATCTCACACCAAGTGACCTTCATCTGTTTCCGGCTTTGAAGAAGAATCTCGCTGGAAGGCGCTTTGGAAGTAAAGCTGAAGTCTAAACAAGCAGTTATACGCTTCTTCAATATACAAAACCCTGAGTTTTCCTTGGAGGGCGTTTTGAAGCTTATCAAGCTGTATGACAAATGTCCTCAATGTATTTGGTACTTACGTAGTAAAAATAAAGTTATGTCTTATCTTAAATGAATCATTCTATTTTTTTTTAACTCTCATACACAACTCTGACCACAGTTGACTGGGGAAACTTATTTTTCGACTCCCCCTCGTAAAATATAAAACAAAACAAACATCTTTTATTTTTTCAACACACTGATGGACAACAAAATCAATACCATTTTTTTTTTAGGAATTCTGAAAGGTTTAGAATAAATTAGTCTTCTACTTAGCTGAAATATTTATATTTTCTATTCTGGAAAAATAGCCGCGGGAGGATATTTTGAAACATATTTTAGAAGTTGGAAGAAAATTTCCATGCAATATTCTCAGAAGGGCGAAAGGCTGTTACAAATGCACTTCACTTTATCAACAAAAGGATCACTTGCTTACTAAATTTTCTTGCTCATTTAAATTTCATCAAACCATTCTCATGTTTCAAGGAATTTCTGAAATTTCTTGTATTTTGCAAAATGAGATATTGCTTATGTTTACATTGATTGTTGTACCCGTCCGTTTCGCTAGATATTTGATGACATTGTAAGTCTATAAGTTTTTTCTACGTCATTGCTATCTAAATCCTTGCATTAAACTTCCGGTTATATTGAAAAAAGTTTCTTGATTTAAAAAGGACAGGACTTAAAGTTCTACAACAGAAGTTTATTTATCATTCACGCCCTGTCCACCTTTCCAAGTCAAT
>BMAO01038421.1:0-19986 GCA_019973975.1 Trichonephila clavata
CTATTCTTGTTGCGTTTAACTTAGTGGTTTTTAATGTTTTATCGAATACATGATTACTTTCAAGAACAAAAGGTGGACACAAATTAAGAGAATGACATTATCTAAAATACATACGAAACCACTGCGCTAGCGTTACATTTTCCGCTACATTTGTTTACTGGCGCACCTAATTATCATAAAAGTCTGTCGTCAACAAGAACAAGCCAATCTAACAACAAACGAAAAAAGAAAAGGATTTGCCTACTTGGAGAAACATGCAGTTCAATACCCAAGAAATGTTCAGAAGTAATCCATTAAATGTTATCCAGCTTTGGATTTGTATGCTAGTTTAGAAATGTCCAATCTACAGCTGTATGAAAATTTAGTGCAATTCACCCTGTGTAGAAAGATTTGACAAGTAACAACTATCCCAGCGACCAACCAGAACTATTTATATTGGCCAAAGTTATAACCTCTTGAAGCAGAGAACAGAATATGCATCAGATGCAAAGAGCCTTTTTTATATAAACAAAAAGCCAGTATATTTCAGTAATCCATAAATATTTTTTATAAACAAAGAAACCGCAAGGAAAATACAAAAAAAATTTACTGCTAGAAAGAAATTTATACGCAAGGATGACAGTTTAGTGACCAGCACGCGATTCACAGGAAGTATCAATGTCTCTTGAAAACAGATTCAAGCTCAACATTAAAAACTGGAAGTTCGGTGATGAAGCTTTGGACTGAGAGACGAGTACACGACTAATGGCTCAAAGATAATCAATATCTGCGTTATTGTGCAAATAGCCTCTTTTACAATAAGTTCATGTGAAGATGTAGCCCACAATCCTGACCAATTCTTTTTAGTGTTACTACAGCGAACTACGACTTGCCTGTATCTAACTGACGTTAAAGAATCTATACTAAAAGCTATTCAACAAATACAATTATCATTGGCCACTCTTCTAATCACGATTTTATAGAATCACTGAAACAAATCGGAAAAGAAACAATCCTAATCAGAGAAGCCATCTTTAAAATAACTAGCAGAAGACTATTTGTCTCATACTATCCAGGACAGAACGACAATGAACAAATGTTTCATTGATGTGGGGATATTTCTGGAACTTGCGTTTCAAAATATTGGAAATATTGTTGCACTTTGTTCATTACTAGTATCTTGTTCAACGCTGTACGAGTACAGAAGTAAATAACTCGTTCAGCACCTGCACGTTCCCCACTACCTGTCTTAGCAAAAGCTGATGCGAACATGGAATATTTAAAACACACAGTGTGTTAAATTCTAAAGAGTAATTAAATTTAAGAGAACAAGGAATTTGAAAGACTATAGACATCAATGGCAACTTTGATGAATTTCTGCCGCCATTTTTTGCAAGTTTGCATAGGTGAAAAATTGTCTACGATCCTATGAATTGTAAAATTGCAAAGCATTCTAGGAACAAGTAGGGACAGATTGACGATAACGAAGCTAAATCGCGCGTGAAATATGAACACAAATAAATGTTACCAAAGATTATTTACTCTAATATAAAAATGCACTTGTTAAAAAGCTCTATAGAGCTCCAGAAACATCTCCAAGCGTCAGTTCTTTTGTTAGTGTACTGTTCTAAATTCCGTCTTATCGCAGACATCACACGCAGATTCGACACTTTACTTATACGCTTCTAAACACAGAACTTAATATTCATGAACATTTCGTAGTCTCATGTAAATTCCAGAAGTAGCGATGCAAGGGATATTTCAAAGGTTCCTTAACATTGCAAGGGTTCAAAGTCTATAAAGCCATGGGCCCTAGCAGACTTCTAGGGTTGCCTCAATGTTGGGAAGTGTACCTGTAAAGATCGTTCTACAAGAGCAGCGTTTCATTGCAAGGGAATCATCCATGCAATTTAGTATTTTAATTTTCGAATTTTAAAAATAGGGAACGCGCTTCAGTTTTCTGCTGCAGATTATAAAATGTATGTGGATAATTTATCGGATATGGGAAGTGGTAATGGATAAAAGAATTCATCAATAAAGCGATATTTATTGCAATGAGAGTGAAATTTTACCCAGAAAAAAATAGATTCCTGCCTCACGAGTATTCAGAAAGATAATTTAAAAGTAATGCCTTTAATTCAGGTGAATGAGAACCTTGAGAAAAATTAATGTCCATTGAACCTTTTCTTTAAAATATAAAAAAAAATATTGTTTATGCGCCTATTTTGGATCTCCTTTTTAACGGTTGGGGGAGGGGAGATGCTGTATTCTCGTATTTTCATCCAAAATTATTTAACTTTATTAATTGTTTTTACACTTCTAAAGATGCAAATACCATTAAACGTGCAGCATGAAAATTTAAATATACATTTTTTAATAAAATGTTTGATTAGTGGTAAAAGTGTCCACCTGTTACACCCATTCATGGCAAAATCGTTTCATTCTTAGCATCTCAATTTTACTTTTTAATTCATTTAAAAATACTTTGAACGAGCATTTCTACTAGAAGAAATTAATAGAACTGAATGTTCATTTATTTAAAATGTGCCGTTTTCATGCACTTTAAAAGTTCTTAATCAGCTCTTTTCTTGCTATATTTGCCAATACTTTGAAATTTGATATATTCGATGGTACTTTTTGCTGTGTGTTTTAATAACACAAATATAACTCAACCTCAAAATTCAGCCATCGAGTTTTAGAAATAATTAAAACCTTAATCGTTTCTTAAGGAAAGTAAATCCAGTGACAATTTTAATGTTTCTTCAGTCAAGCTGAAGTTCTGTATGGATTAAGCGTTTTTCTTTGAGACATATTTATAGTTTCATTTTTATTTTGACTATTAAATGTTCCAAAATGTATATAAAGTTTACAAAAAAGCATTTCAATTAAATATAAGTAAATACCAAGTTTTGATCACAGAACTGTTTCTTGTGGATTAAGCCCCGGCCTTTTATAAATTTTAATACTTATATAACTTCATGCAATGGAGAATAGTCTATGCATTATGAAGTTGGTACTAGGTTTTCATTAGCAATCAACTACATTGTTAAAGGCAAGGCTTCCGTTCAATTTTAGTGCGTGGTTTAATAATTCGTCAACACCATCACAAAGATTCATTGAGGAGGAATCTTGTATAGACAGCCAAATGGACTGTGGCTACGGTAAGAATGAAAATTACAGCTAAAGAAGCCAGAAATGTCAACGAACATTCCAAATTACAAGTTGCTATTGATGGTAATCTGAAAAAGTGTGTTCGTGTCTTTGAATAGCACTGTTAACCGCAGGAAGTAAATAGCTCAGAAATACAATTGAAAACAATTTTCTGACGTGGTTTCAGCAACGCCTCTTGCTAGTGTAGCAGTTTATAGGGTGCGTGAGACAGTACCTAGTACACTGGGTTGGGTTTTATTAATATCGTGTCAATTCGCTTATTACAAACAGATTGGGAACCCTTTGAGGTTAATCACCATTGCAACGAGTGTGTATACAAGCAAAGTGTGCCTGATGCGTCAATTTTATCAAAAGATTTTGTAAGTGTTCTCCAAAAAATGCAGAGTGAAAACTGTATAGCTAATCCTCTTAAAATATTGGAAGTATGAATGATTCAAGAGATATAGAAATCATACAACGCTCAGAAATTTAGTATGGTCTGCCTTGTACCAAATCTTAAGGAAATTGTGCCTCTACAGCGTATGAAGCAGTTGAGATACATTAATATAGAAATAAACAGAGAAAAGTTTGGAAAAACTAAAGCAAACATCACTTAACGACATTAATGAAGATTTCCAACGTTTCTTAAATGCATCCGGTATTTGGTTCATATACCAATTCATTTACACATTTTAGCTGTAGTATGCTATTTATAGGTAAATTACATGTATGAAAATATATATCGGATATAGATTTAAAACAATTCAATTGAAGTAAAAATTTAAAATAAAACCTTACAGGCGAGAATTTGAGTTAAGAATAATCAGCTCTTCAAATGCAAAAATTTTATAGCACATATCATTCAAAGAAAAATTGCAATTCAAATACAATAGACTTTGATCTAATTCTCAAAAATATAGACTTATGTTTCACCAACTAAATTATTCATCTGCGCTATATAAAATATCATTCGACAAAACTTCATTTGTGTGAGTGCATGTATATCAGCACTCTTTTATACAAGGCCAACATTTCCGTTTCATACTATTGTGTAGAACCCCCTGTAACGCGTAAGTGGGTTTACCTTCGCAGAACAGTATTGTCTCAAAAACTATGCACTCGAAAAACCGGCATGGCGGATAACACTGCAACATCCTAATAGGTCGAAAAACCCTTAGTGTAGACCCGTTCATGGATGAAGTACAGAAGAGAAATGCAAACGCCGAGTGTAGTATAATTAAGGTATTTGTACACCTTCGAAGAACATCTTTTGAAAAAAGGGAATATTTGCTTTTAAAATATTTTTTACTGATGAAAAATAACTTAAAGCTGAGAAAAATACATTTAATATTTTACTTATAGCAAAAAAAAAATTTTTTTTAGGGAGAAAACATAATGAAAATTGTAATTAAATTCATTATTAGAATAACGCACATAATTCAAATGAAAAAACAAATCACTTTTCTGTAAATTCGATGTTGATCATAACAATTTTCAGGGCTAGTACTATTTTCCTAATGATAATCAAATTATTACAATTTTCAACAAAATTAGAGTAAAACATCGAAAAATAGCTAAAAAATTATTACGAGACATCATATACACCTTACTTACTAAAAACGTATCAACTTTATAATCATGGAAATGGTAGGGGGTTTTTCAAATTTTATAAGTACATTTTATAGATTTAAACTAATTTGGTTCACAACTTTTTCTGATATTTACGTTGTCCGATGACAATACGTTAAAAAATGCATCTTGAGATAAATCAGAAATAAACTTTAAACTGCAATTTTTAATATTAAACGCACAACTAGATGTACTTAAAATGCCCCTGATTTATAAATAACACGCTCTTTACTCTCTAAAATATTTTTTCCTGATCGTTTTTTAAAAATTTTCTACGCTGCTTTGCATTTGGTGTTGAATGACGTTCTGCACCATTAATTATTTTTACGTCAATATGTTTGTACAATTTTAAAGTAAAATAACCAGGAGTTATATTAATTTGTTTTAAATGTCAACACAACCCTTGTACCCATCATTAAATTGTATAACAGCATAAAATGCATCAGATTTTAAAGTTTTGAGGCACACGAAATCTTTTGGTACTTTCTGCCATATAATGCCATTAAAACTCATTTCAGTTTTGCATTTTGCCATGCAGGCATTTAACAAGTAGTCCTTTAATACATAATTCTAAATATGTAGGCTTAATCATGTTTAACACTTCATTAGGTTTTTGACCACAAGATGGTGTTACTACCAGCGAGCACTCTATCTTTTCCGACGGGACACTGTCCATACATGGGTTTCTTGGCACTTGATTGAGGGCCGCAATAACATTTTGTTGAAGACCGGAGAAGTTTCCAACATTGCTATGAACAGCAATCCCATTATAGTTTTGCAATCGGTCAATAAAAGAGTCTGAGTTTGCCTTTAACAGATTTTTATTTTTCGACTTTACTTTGCACAATCTCGGATCTATTCTCTTTTGAACATGACCGATACATTCATATTTTGTGACACTATCTTTACCCGAAGGATTTTTGAAACTGATAAAGCCCTTAGAATCCCCGTCACCATAATATCGAATATGAAATAGTCGTTTTCTCTTGGGACTAATTCTACGCTTTAAATTTCCTATTTTAAATGAAAAATTAAATTTTTCAGTAATCAAAAAGGATTTAACAGAAATTTCTGAAGTGCTGCGCAATCATAAGCAAATGTAAACAAACAATAACACTTTTCCTGCGAGATTCTGAATATAAATAATAGTAAAAACCTGTTGCCAATTATAGTTTTGAAAATTCTGAAAACTCAAATTCATATTTTAAAGTGTATAAATTTTCTACTATTGCATATTTAAACCATACTTTATAAAATAAAAATGTAAACAAACATTTTTTCAACTTCCGGAATGTAGACTTCTCTTTCCGGTTTCAAAATGTAACTACCGGGTAAAATTAAAATCTCCATAACTTAGGTTCTAAATAAGATGGAAACAAAATTTAAGCCCAATTTTAAAGAAAAAGCTCAAATTTTAAAATAGCGTCACAATTCAAAAATTTTGTCGAAAATGACATTCTGAAGGTATACGGATACCCTAAGCCTTTCAACAGCCCACTTTTGCAAAGTAAGCTATTTTATTTCAGTAGATTTATACGCTCGCAGAGCTTTCTTCCGAGGTTTGCCATCAAGTAAATAACTATACTATATATATTCATTGATTTTCGTTTTTTATGTAATAAATGTACCATGCCTTCATAAAGTACGCACTTTGTTTAAGCATTGGGCAGTTTTTTCCCATTTTATTCTCGAGTAAATAAGTGCAGTACAATACTTTCCGAGGGAACATTGAGGCTTATTTTTCAATCCATTCTCGATAACTCTGCCTTCCTACGGTCCTGGAGCTCAAATGGCGCAAGAAACCACAAGGAGAAACACTAACCATGTTCTACTGTTTTTTGTAAATAGGTTCTTTTTTAAAATTTGCTCCAGTTAGCAAAAATCGCAATTTTTATTAAATTATGTGAAACATAGCATCTTTTTTGCTCTTTAGCTTTTGTTAAATAAATAGACTTTACAAATAAATCAAATTTGTTTTGCTTCTGTCTTTCTTCGCCTGAACTTCATAAGCTTATCTATTCATGTCCGTAAATTAAGGATAAAGACCGAGTAGCGTCATTTCAATACACCGGATTGTGTTTCCAAAACGGGTGAACTTTTGATCAGAAGTGTAAAAGTAACGGATATTTTCGAATAGCTATCGTTGCCAAGACAATCTCAAAGGCCGCATGTTGAGAAGTTTTACAAGGAGATATTCAAGAAGTTTTTTCTGATCCAGATATTCTCGAGCAGAAATTTATTCATGAATGAAAAACAATTTCTCTTACGAATACTTACGGTATTTTCCCACGAAAATACTCTCCTTTTCTGATTAGTTAAAAGACTATTTCAGACCAACAATTTCTTGGAAGCTAGAATCTTCAAATTCTGCATTAATTCAAGAGCTCTTGTCTTCGTTTTTAGATCTAAATACTGGTTGATAAACGCCGAAACATCTTATAAATACATTTTCCATGAAGTCTTGCAACTACACTTTACAAATTTGCATGTAGTACAGATACGCGAAATATAATCGTCATGTTTTAAAATATCGATTTCATCAATTACAGAGAAGAGATAAAAATCTCCATAGAATCCCAAAACTATACGGAAATACGGCTCAAATATGTAAAACGTAAAAATTTTCCTGCTGATTACGAAAAAGAAAATAAACAAAGCACCAAACTAGTCACGATGGACTAGTCGTGAATAACTGATTTTTGCTTAGAGGTTTTATACGAAAGAGTTCTAAAGGTATTCCTGTTTAAAGTTCACGCGCCAATTTGTGTTTTTATATTGCGATATTTAGAAGGAAATGTATGCCAGATCCAACACTGGAAGAATTTCGTGTGATACATTTCGGTAAAAATTTTACCGACCTTGTAAAAATGCATTGACTAACTCATTACACAAGTTTTGCCTCGCAAGATTTTGAAAAATTAATGTATATTGAGACTTGTTACTTAAACTACCATCCTAGAAAGGAATCTTTCTGCTTGACAATGGTATGAATAGCTACTTACGAGCCAATGAATGTGATAAAGTTATGTACAAAATTTTCAAAGTAAATTTTACACTTACTTAGATATCTAGTAATGTGTGATTGCCAGAAAGCCTCGTACAGTTGAAATACCTCAAAGGCTTCAAGAAGAAACCAAGATTTGAATCTTTCAAAGAACAAAGATAATTTGAAGACTATTCAGAATATGAATGCTTACGGTACTTATGCACTAATTAACTCTCATTTTATGATTTGTTAAAAGACAAACTTCCTAGCAACAATTTCCTATAGAAGCTAGAATGAAATTCCTTAAGCTCGTCTTCGATTTCACTGGTGAAAAGTCTCCGAAGTATCTTTCATTTAGGTCTAAGCATACTTCCAATAAATTAATAGCGACCACAATTGATTAAATCTCATCTAACACAACTACACGAAATTTAGTAGACACGCTTTAAAATACTGATTTCATCAGTCACAGGGAAGAGAGGAAAATCTCCATAGAATTACAAAAATACATTGAAATAAGACTCAAATACAAAACGATAAAAGTAGACAATATAGATAGAGCAATTACCAAATAAATCACGACAGATTAGTGAATCAGTGGATTTTGCTTAGAGGTTCTGTACAAAAAAAATTCAATAAAGATTACGTGACTCAATTTTACGAATTAATGTTTATATTGAGATATATTTAGGATAATATAGGCCTAATCCGACACTAAGAATTTTTCGGGATGTTCTGGTAAATTTTATACCGACCTCGTAAAAACGTGTTGAAGTCGATAATAGTGCCAGTTTATTCCTGACATATTAAAAAGAAATGCATCGAGAGATTTGTTACTTTAACCACAGTCCAGTTTGTGAAGAAAGGAATTTGACAAATTTATGAATAGCTACTAACTAACCGATGATGAAAAAGCTACGTGCAAAAATTGTCAAAGTAAAATGTTAGTTATTTAGACGTGGAAAATCCCCATTTACAAGAAATAATCCGATTTAAAATTTCTAAAGTATTGTAAAATACATTTATGAATTAGGTGCCATTGTTTTAAATCAAAAGAAAATTAAATAGTTGTTGGCTGCATGACAAGTAAATGAATTTTCGCAAATGCATTTTGATGAATAGTTATGGGAATTATTTAGAAATATATCGGCTTTACATTTATATAATTCTTTCACCATTTAATTATATTTTGGTTTTTATTGATTAGAGCATTGTTTTCACTCAAAGTATTGCTTTTCTCACACTATCACAGAATGTAATGGAAAGTATGTACATACCTTATTCTGTACAGATAATTTAAGGGAACCGAGACGTGATAAACCTTCAAAAAATCGATTTTTCAATTTTCATCTTAAAAAAAAGTAGAGTTAATGCTGATTCCAAAAATGTATAACATGTATAGGTTCAAAGCTTAATATCTGAGTAATTGCGGTTTTAAAACGTAAACAATAGCTGCCACACCTGTTGTTTACGTTATCGTACATCAACTGCCACGCCCATCTTTCAGTAACCGAAACATGCTTTTATGTAGATTGTAGATTGGTATTTTAATATCACTTGATCTGGATATATTTATTTTATTCTTGTGGTTTGAGAAGGAATAAAACTACTCAACTCAATCTTGTTTATAACACAAGCTGTGCGAAATTTAAAGAATGTTGTTTTCTTGTGCTTGAGATACAAACACGTGAGTTACAAACTTCATATTTTCACTGCTAAATTAATTTTTGTTGTTTACTTTCTGTTTTTTTGTGATTTGTAAGTATTTTAAATACTTGCAATGCCTCGAGCAAAGACATTTGGACATCAGAAACGTCGTCTAATTCGTAAAAAAACTTCAGTATGTGTAGCGAGTGAAAAATGTGATGTCAGCTCTTCCAAAAAAAAGATTGAGAAGAGTAAAGGATATTTTGACTATGAAGATAACTTTTCAGCTGAATCTCAAAGCAGGTTTGTTATTATTGACTTAAATATGCTTAATGATATTTTCAACAATATTGCAAAATGCAGATATTGTGATAGATCTTTCTGCTTTGATGTTGCTGAAAATAAAAGTAGTCGCAGAGGACTTGCTAGCAGTATATCAGCAACTTGCAAGTATTGTGGCTCTAGTCATGGCTCAATGACTTCAAATTCTGTGCCAGCAGGATATGAAGTAAATTTGAGGTTTGTTTATGGTATGAGATACATTGGAATTGGAAAAAGTGCAGCTCAGACATTTTGTGCGCTGATGAACTTGCCTTCTCCTCCAGCTAAATTTGAAAGACTGCATACGCCAATTTTTAATGCGTTGGAAACTGCTTCATCACGTTCAATGGTTAGCAGCGTTAATGAAGCTGTTATTGCAAACGAAAACAATAAGGACGTAGCAATTGCTCTTGATGGGACCTGGCAAAAAAGAAGACACACGTCAAAAAATGGCGTTGTAACGGCAACTTCTCTCGATAACGGAAAAGTTGTTGATTTTGAGTGCCTATCAAAGTATTGTTTTGAATGTAAGAACAAAAACAAAACCTGTGATAATTGCCAGGCAAACTATCATGGATTTAGTGCGGGAATGGAGAGTGAAGGAGCATTGCGGATTTTCAATCGCTCAGTACCAAATTACGATGTTCGGTATGTTCAGTACCTTGGAGATGGAGATTCAAAGGGGTTTCTTAGGGTTCAAGAGTCCAACATATACGGTGATGATGTTCCGATTGAAAAATTGGAGTGCATCGGCCACGTCCAAAAAAAGGATGGGATCAAGACTGAGAGCTCTAAAGAACAGTTTAAAATCCACCAAGCTGTCAGACAATAAAGCAATATCTGGACGAGGAAGGCTGACAGATGCAGAAATTCTTTTGCTGCAAAAATACTATGGCCTAGCCATAAGAAGAAATGTTGGGAAATCAGTCGCAGATATGTCCAAATCCATCTGGGCAATATATTTCCATAAACTGTCGACAGATAAAAATCCACAACATGGTTTGTGCCCTATGGGAGAAGAAAGTTTGTGCGGGTACAACAAAAGCCTTGTATCTGGTGAAAAGTACACCCACAAACATTCCCTCCCAGAAGCAGTTCTTAAAATTAAAAAAATATTTAGAGATTTAACTGCGAAAGAACTTTTATTAAAATGTCTGCATGGCCGAACTCAAAACCCCAACGAAAGCTTTAATAACTGTGTGTGGAATCGTGTGCCAAAAAACACATTTGTGAGCAAAAAAACTTTGCAAATGGGTGTTATGGACGCAGTTATATGTTTCAATGAAGGTGCATACGCAAGAACAGAAGTATTAAAAGCACTGCAAATAAATCCAGGTATCAATACTTGTGAAGGCCTTCGTAAAATTGACTACGTCAGAATTTGTGAAGCCGAGATGAGTATCCAAAAAGCTACCAAAGAAGCCAGGACAACTAAAAGGCAAATTAAAAGGAAGAAGGATGCCTTAGAAGAGTCTATGCAAGATGAGTACAGTGCTGGAATGTTCTAAAAGTCAAATTTTAGGTAAGTGTACCATTTTATTTAGTTTTTTCCATTTTTCTCAAAACGTGTTTTTTCAGTTTTTAGGTACATGTGTAGAAAAATCTATTATATTTTTTTGAAACTTGGTATGAACTTTTGTATCATGATAATGCATTTAATGCTTCTAATTTCCTTCCTGAAATGTTTGTATTTTTACTTTTATTGTTGAATTTGTAAAAAAAAAATGACATTTTTATCAAAATTTCAAAAAGTCATAATTCAAATTTTTTTTAAAAAAATTCTGAACAAGGTAGTATAAAAATATTTATTGCATTTAAATAAACGTACAATTTTGTAACTAAAACAGCATGTTTTGTGGTGTTATATGTTATAAAAATAAAGATACATGTACCTAATGAACACCCATGTATACGAAAGTTCCTTTTGGTGTGTACTTTTTCAAATCCTTATATTTCTTAAAATATTTTAAAAATTTAATAATTTTATGTTGTAGTATATTAAGAAAAGTATATAGGTTGTATGACATAATTTTTTTATTTATGAAGTCTCTGTTTTTGAAAATAATGTTCTTTCGTAAAATCAAATTTTGCTCGTTTTGCTTCATCGAGGACGTCCCGGTTCCCTTAAAATACCTTAAATATAATTGTTTTAAAATTTAAATTTGTATTTAAATATTAGCTATTAAAATGAGTTTACGTAAAAAGAAAATTAATTTTGAAATACGACGATTCAAAATATTTGAATTTTTAAATGTAATTCCTCGTCATGCTGTGTAATTTCAGTTGGCAATTTTAATTAAGTGGAAATAAAGCTAAATTTGGTCATATAAATAGCAATTCAGTTTCTTCTATGTATTTGTAAGGCAATTCGTAAGAATCAGCCAGTTTTTGAGACGATACTTTCGGCTCAGAAATCTCAAGGATGGGTTTAATAGATTCAAAACTTGCCACACTTATTATAGTAGAGGATAATCAGTTCTGTGAGTGCTGAAACCTTACGAAACGCAGTTAATGTTGAATGGGCGGAACATCCGATAATATATTGTTGCTTGATCATGCAAGAAACTTCGGAATAAGTTGAAATTGGCGGAGGTTTACATGAAATTTTATGGGATCATGCTCAGAGCGGCTGAGAAATTTGTCTGCAAGCTTCTGTCTTTTGAGCAGAAAGGATTCCGCTTTACAGTTGCACAAGAACTGGGAAGCATCAACGCTGAACCTTTGTCGTTTCGAAAAATGACAATGTCATTGAAAGGACCCGCTTTTGTAGTAGAGATGATTGAGAATGCCTCGGCGGAATTGAACAACATTCCAAAAGAAGCCATCCAGAAGTGGGTTTTAGGAAGTGGTAGGAATATCGGGTTAAGTGTATGAAGGTGCAAGGTCTTGCTTTGAATTTCATTCGGATTTTATTAGCTTAAAATAACCAATATATTCTGTCTGGCCAAAGTTTTTGATTTCGCAGTGGTGCCTCCACAACGTCTGCTTCGAGTTGATGTCCCCTTGGAAACTCGCCTAGAACACTATTAACAATTGCTCTATTTGTGATGTTTGTTTCTAATCAGTTTCTTTTTTCGCTAGCGAAGCAGACGATTTCAGTGCAGACCAAATGTTACTTTTCTAATCTTGATCAAACATTTAACACATGTGACGTAAGTTTTTCCTTTTCCAATTCAGAGCAGCCACATCGATTTACGCGTTTTACATTAACTTTTAGAATGCTGCTTTAATTTTTCATTTTATGTGCTCGCGCACCTTGTAATTTTTCTACATACAATTTTAAAGTAATATCTGTATTGATTCTACTGCCCAATTCTTTCTAGATATTCTTTAAAATATGCGTGGGAGGAAAGCAAGGGACTAGATCTAGTTCAGCAAGCCGTCACCGATTCTCGATCCCCAGAATTTTATCAGAATATCAGATAGATTCCAGTGTTCGATATTACTACGGACTAAGCCCGTGAGGTCTTCTAAAATGAAAAACAAACAATAAATTGTCTGAAAAAACCGTTTATTTCTTCCATGCCAGCAACAGATTGTGACGCGATTGCCACAAAAGACTACGCCAGTTGGATTGACTTATTGGCTTCAAGAAAAATCGAGAAGGTTTGAATGTGTCCCAGAAAAAAAAAGCAGAATTTAAGACTATTTTCAGAATACTACAATAGACTGAGTTCTGGATGCAGGATCATCTCTGGCACTTTAGTTGAGAAAGATTGAAGCTATTGCTGCAACGAGTCCACAGGTTTGACGAGTCTTGTTTGACCTCGTCCTCTTTGTATATTATATACCTCGTCCAAAAATAGCAAATCATTCAAAGCAGGGATCACTTAAGTAGCAAGTTGTTGAACTCAAGCACCTTCCCTACCACCCGTCTCAAACGCTGATACAAGTTCTTAATTAAAGAATGAGTGGAATAGTAAAGAATAATCAACAAGAAAGTGAAAAGAACAAGAAAAACGCAAGACCGCTTAGTGTTGCTTTCGACTGTGATGCTAATCTACTTCCAACACCAGTTGTTGCATGTTCAGAAGATATTTGTAAAATTGATCTCGCTTAACAGTAAAAGTTCATAATTGCGCATCATTTCAGGGAGAAAATGTATAAAGTGTTTCACTTGGTGCCAAAAGTGTGGAACGAACCCACGCTCTTTCGAGAACCAAATATGAGAGAGATTAAGAGTAATGGCATTCCCCATGCAGTCGAAAAGGCGAAATTACGGAGACGGAGTATTAAACATTTTATTTTTCTATATTTACTTATTTGTGTACCTCATTACCGCAGAAAATTTTAAGTCAACAAGAATGGCCAAATACACAACGGAAGAAATTTGATAAGCATTGATTTATATAAGCATAAATTTGAAATCCCCAGAAATCTTCCCAAATCCACTAATTACCATCAAGTTCTGGATATGCATTCGAAATTAGCGACGTCCAATCGAAAGCAGTACGAGAAGTTTCTTCAATTATCCCTTAGATTGTAAAAATATGATACCAGTGACTGGCTACAGCTGTGTTATTGGCCGAAGTTATTACCTCACGAAGATCAGGATCAAGCATACATCTCCATTGTAAAGAATCTTTTAATCCGACAAAACGACCAGTATATTGCTCTAATCGATACATTTACTACAGAAAGGCACTGGGATATCAAGTTAGTGACCATCACGTGCCTGATATTATGCAGCATCTGATGCTTCTCGTCGAAACGAAAGCAAAGAAACAAAAATTAAGGTGCCCGACTAGTGCAAAATCAATTTTGATGAATATTGTAAATAAATTTTTATTAGTTATTCTTAATATTTGAATTTTTTTCTTTCTCAAAATAACTTTTGTTTGTACTCCATTTATCTACTAAGTTGAAAAAGTTTTTGTCAAGCGAAAACGACAAAAACGAACGGGAAGTTAGAATTTGAAACCGGGAGTGCTCTCATTTTGAAAGACGTTTACTCTTTTCAGTTCATTTATAAAATATTAATTTGGGTAATGTTAAAACTGAATATGGTGATATTTCTTAAAATGATTTAATAGTGTTTAGTAAAATTTGGCAACAACTTTACAGGTTTGTCATTTTTCGATTTGTTTATGTTCCAGCTAGTCGATTTCTCTCCACATTTAACTTGGTCTTTTATAAAAATATATCAAAATCTTTAAGACAAAATAATTATGGCTAAATCAAGGTGCAAGAGGTCCAAGAAGCACCGATTTATTGGAAATCTATACCATTTGTGCTGCAATTAATGAGAATGAGGAAACATCCGAGCCCAATTCTATTGAATCAGCCAGTGCCAAAAAATTGGAATAGAGCAATTCAAGTATGGGAATTTCCTCAGAAATATTGTTTGAAACTGATGAAGACTATAGAATTATCAACTTGACAAATTTAATTTCATTGTTTGATGCCCTGATTGTTATTCTCAGGGCTTCGAACTTATGGAAGACTGTCAGTGGATTATGCTCACATATGAACCTAAATGAAAAATCTGCTCCTTCCTTAAATGTTTCCCTACGACAGAGAAGATGAAGAGTTTATAAGACAAGGACCTTTCAATTGTTTTGGGGCTACCGATAATTCGGAAAGGATTTTCAGCGGGTAAGATGTTATGTGCTTTCCTTGGTTTATCTTTCCTGTCAAAATTTGTTACATACAATAGAAATTTATAAAAGCAATCTTTGACCTTATAAAGTGGGTAAAAAGAGTTCAGATTAATTCGGAATTTTGCTCGGTTGTCCAGAACCGATGACAATACAATTTTTGTCCCATTGCCTGATCACGTTCATCAGTATTATCGATTTCCCATCCCGCATTTGACAACTAATTTCAGATTTTGCGACTAGTTACAAATTAGTTCAATTAACTATAAAAGTGTGTTTCAGTTTTTTAAAAAACTAAATAACATTTCTTAATCGAATAAATGACCATTATTTTGCAGTAACCGATATTACCGCAGGGAAACTACGACAAATTTGTACTACGAGCAAAAGATGTCGATTTAGTGACTATGAGGTGACTGACATTCTGAAGCATCTGATGCCACTCGTCAAAATGAAAACGAAAAGCAAATTGGAGAAACTGAGCAGTTTGGAGTGTAGGCTCTGAACTGCGAAATGAGTTAAGCGACCAATGGTTTAGCAGAGGCCAACGTCCGCATAATTGGTGTGAATGGCCTTTCCGTATACAACACATACGTCAAGATACAGCACGAAATCTATTAAACTTCTTTAGGGATTCTACTGCATCCTACTTGAGACTTTCCCGTGTCCCTGATTGATGTCCAAGCATATTTACCCAAGCTACTCAATGAAGACCAATTATGATTCATCTTAATAAAGTCATGGATGCAACTGCTATATATCAGATAAAAACAATCCTAATCAGAAACGCTCTTTAAAATAAGTAGCAGAAGCCTATTTGCCGAATACTATCCAAGATAGCATTTCAAAACAATTTAGTGTTATTGATACAAGAACACCTCTGGCAGTTTAAATGCAAATGATTGGAAAAATATCAGCATTGCTTCAGAAAGTGGAGTTTTGTCCAACAAAAAGACCGCGTCTAGAAGTAGCCGACATTTTGAAATCACTTATTCGTAGAATGTGTTAAACATTCATTTTTAATCTTCAAGAATGGGAAGAGAACAAGAAAAATGCAAAACCAATTGTATTTATGCGAATGTTATTATATATACTTCTGAAACAAGTTGCTGCAGGTTTAGAAGGTGTAGAATTGCTCTCTTCTTACGATAAAAATTCACTATACAGCCAGCTCACTTCAGGGAAACTATACTTGTTGCGTTTCACTTAGTGTTTTAATGTTTTATCGAATACATGATTACATTCAAGAACAAAAGGTGGACACAAATTAAGAGAGAATGACATTATCTAAAACACATACGAAACCACTGAGCTAGCGTTACAATTTCCGCAGCATTTGTTTACTGGCGCACCTAATTACCATAAAAAGTTTGTCAACAAGAACAAGCAAGCTAACAACAAACGAAAATAAAGAAAAAGAATTTGCCTACTTGGAGAAACATGCAGTTCAATACCAAGAATTGTTCAGAAGTAATCCATTAAATGTTATCCAGTTTTGGATTTGTATACTAGTTTAGAAATGTCCAATCTACAGCTGCATGAAAATTTAGTGTAATTCACCTTGTGTAGAAAGATTTGACAACTAATAACCATCCCAGTGACCAACCAGAGCTATTTACATTGGTCAAAGTTATAACCTCTAAGCAGAGAGCAGAATATGCATCAGATGCATAGAGCCTTTTTTATATAAACAAAATGCCCAGTATATTTTTGTAATCCATAAATGTTTTTAATAAACAAAGAAACCCAAGGAAAATACAAAACATTTTACTGCTAGAAAGATATTTGTACGCAAGGATGTCAGCTTAGTGGCCATCCCATGATTCACATGAAGTATCAATGTTTCGTGAAAACAAGATTCAAGCCCAACATTAAAAAACTGGCAGTTCGGTGACGAAGCTTTGGACTGAGAGACGAGTACATGACTAATGGTTCAAAGATAATCAATATCTGCGTTATTTGTGCAAAATAGCCTCTCCCTTTACAATAAGTTCATGTGAAGATGTAGCCCACAAACCTGATCAATTCTTTTTAGTGTTACTACAGCGAACTTACGACTTGCCTGTATCCCTAACTGACGTTAAAGAATCTATACTAAAGCTATTTAACAAAGACAATCATCATTGGCCACTCTTCTAATTACGATTTTGTAGACCTGGGACTTGTTCACTGAAAAGTGGTAGATACATCTATAATCTATCGGAAAAAAACAATTCTAACCAGAAGCTATCTTTAAAATAACTAGAAGACTATTTGTCTCATACTATCCAGGATAGAACGATAATGAACAAAAGCTTCGTTGATGTGGGAATATTTCTGGAACTTGCATTTCAAAATATTGGAAATATTGTTGCACTTTGTTCATTACTAGTATCATGTTCAACACGGGTACCGAGTACAGAAGTAAGAACTCGTTCAGCACCTGTCTTAGCAAAAGCTGATGCGAACATGGAAATATTTAAACACACAGCATCTTAAATTCTAAAGAATACTTAGATTTAAGAGAACAAGGAATTTGAAAGACAATAATGGCAACTTTGATGTTGAATTTCTGCCGCCATTTTTTGCAAGTTTGCATAAGTGAAAAATTGTCTGCGGCTCCCACGAACTGTAAAATTGCAAAGCATTCTAGGAACAAGTAGGGACAGATTGACGATCACGAAGATAAATCGCGATTGAAATATGAACACAAATATATGTTACCAAAGATTACTCTAATATAAAAATGCACTTGTTAAAAAAGCCCTAGACCTCCAGAAAAATCTATTTGTCAGTTCTTGTGTTAGTGAACTGTCCTAAATTCTGTCTTATCGCAGACCTCAAACACGCAGATTCGACACTTTACTTATACGCTTCTAAACGCAGAACTTAATATTCATGAACATTTCGTAGTGTCATGCAAATTCCAGAAATAGCGATGCAAGGGACATTTTAAAGGTTCCTTGCCAATGTAAGTTGTCAAAGACGATAAAGCCATGGGCCCTATCCATCTTCTAGGGTTGCTTCAATGTTGGGAAGTGTACCTGTATAGATCGTTCCACAATCAGCGTTTCATTATGCGGGAAACATCCATGCATTTCAGTATTTTAATTTCCGAATTATAAAAATAGGGAACGCGCTTGAGTATTCTGCTGCAGATTATAAATATATGGGGATAATTTATCGGATATGGAAGTGGTAATGGATAAAAGAATTGATCAAGAAAGTGATATTTATTGCCATGAGAGTGAAATTTTACCTAGAAAAAAAATAGGAGATTCCTGCCTCGCGAGCATTCAGAGATAATTTAAAAGTAATGTCTTTAATTCGGGTGAATGGGAACCTTGAGAAAAATTGATGCCCATTGAACCTTTTCTTCAAAATATAGAAAAATATTGTTTATGCGCCTATTTTGAATAACCTTTTTAACGGTTGGGTGAAGGGAAATGCTGGATTCGCGTATTTTGATCCAAAATTATTTCACTTTATGAATTTTTTGTACACTTCTAAAGATGAAATACCATTCAACGTGCAACATAAAAGTTTATTTAAATGTATTTTTAAAAAATGTTTGATAAGTGGTAAAAGTCTACCTGTTACACCCATTCATGGAAAAGTAGTTTTTTCATTCTTAGCATCTCAATTTCACTTTTTAATTCATTATTTAAAAAATACTTTGAACGAGCATTTCTACTAGAAGAAAATAATAGAACTGAATGTTCATTATTTAAAATGTGCCATGTTCATGCACTTTGAAAGTTTTAATCAGCTCTTTTCTTGCTATATTTGCCAATACTTTGAAATTTGATATATTCGCTGGTACTTTTTGCTGTGTGTTTTGATAAACACAAATATAACTCAACCTCAAAATTCAGCCATGAGTTTAGAAATAATTAAAACCTGAATCGTTTCATAAGGAAAGTAAATCCAGTGACAATTTTAATGTTTCTTCAGTCAAGCTGAAGTCCTTATGGATTAAGCGATTTTTGAGAAAAAATAAAAGTGAAATTGATAAACAATTATATGAAGCTCCAAATGTATAAAGATTTCAAAAATGCATTTCAATTAAAGAAAATGCCAAGTTTTGATCACAGAACTTTGTTTCTTGTGGATTAAGCCCCAGCCTTTTATAAAATTTTAATACCTACATAACTTCATGCATTGGAGAATAGTCCAAGCATTATGAAGTTGAAACTAGGTTTTCATCAGCAATCAACTACATTATTAAAGGTAAGGCTTCCGTTTAAATTTTGTGCAAGGTTTAATAATTCGTCAACACCATCACAAAGATTCATTTAGGAGGAATCTTGTATAGACAGCCATATGAACTGTGGCTACGGTAAAAATGAAAATTACAGATAAAGAAGCCAGAAATGTCAACGAACATTCCAAATTACAAGTTGCTATTGATGTACTCTGAAAAAGCGTGTTCGTGTCTTTGAATGGGACTGTTAGTCGCAGGATGTAAATAGCTCAGAAATACGATTGAAACAATTTTCTGACGTGGTTTCAGCAACGCCTCTTGCTAGTGTAGCAAGTTTATAGGTGCGTGAGAACAGTATCTAGTACACGGGTTGGGTTTTATTAATATCGTGTCAATTCGCTTAGTACAAACAGCTTGGGAATCTTTGAGGTTAATCACCATTGCAACGTGTATACAAGCAAAATGCGCTTGATGAATCAATTTTATCAAGATTT
>BMAO01038422.1:0-33306 GCA_019973975.1 Trichonephila clavata
AATATTTTTTTTACGTCCATTGTATTTTATTGCCTTACACTCTGTTGCTGTTTCCCAATGTAAATTAGCTGCTATATTTCTGTGCAACGTTAATGAATAACTTGAATGTCCAAATATTTTACTTTAAAAGTTTATTTAAATTTTAATAATAATTATTTGAATATACATAACCGAAAGAGGATACAACACACGCACATTATACACGAATTCTCGGAAACGTTCGAATTGAAAACATGTAGCCAAAAAATAACAATAATAATAATAAAAGCTAAGCAAATGATTCCCCTTAGAATTTGATTTAAAAGAAAACCCTACACCGGAAGCAATAAGAATAAAAGAAATAGAAATAATAGATGAGCGTTAACTTCACTGTGATTTCGAATTGATATATGTAATCCGACGAATATCTAATTGATCCATTGAAAAACGACGAAATATAGTAAGTGACCCAAAAAAGTTTGGAATATCTTTTGGAATATTCCAAACTCTTTTTGTGATTTTATTAGAATTTTCAAATCGAGAACTCATTCAATTTACACAATTCAATCAAACTCAAGTCAATTGATTGACTTCTTATACAGAAATAGAACAGCTGGCTTTTACATTTTAAAACAGAATGAGATTATTTTTGAAACATTTTTTTTTCTAAATATGTGTTTGCAGCCTTTAACTGAACGAAAGTTTATAAGGAAAAACCCGTTGGCTTCTTTAAGCCGCAATTCCGTAAAACATTTTCATTAATTTTTAAATGTAAAATAAAATTGGTTGAATAATGTTAAATCACTTCTGCATATATGTAAGGATAATTAATTATAGTCTAAGCAAAATGCTATACTTTCCATCTGACATTTATAATTTTCTCAACCATGAATATCCGAAAATAAAATTACGCAGCTAAATATTTTTTTCTCAGAAAAGATTATCTAACCATCCGATTTAACTCCCAGCATCAGTTAACTTTTATGGATACTTCCCGACGCTTTTCGCCTCCAATACAGCAAAAAAAGACCGATTTCAACAGTTTATAGAAATAAATTATACAAATTCAATTAAAAAATCAGAACAGCTGGCGTTGGCTTACAATAAAGCGTCGAATATATTATATATATTGTATTGGCAAATTCAGGGGATTGGCCGAAAAACTTTGTTTAAACCTGCAATCCTGCTTCCTAAGGCCAGGAGTTTGCTCTAGTACTACTGAGACTAAGACATTATTCTATCATGACTTTTGTTATCTTAGGATTATCACTATTTTGTGTATATTTTTGTAATATATATATATACTAGCTGACCCGGCCACGCGTTGCTGTGGCTTTAATACGTTAGTTCAATATTATCCTAAGCTATTCAATGCAGTCAAATTAATCTTCGTTTATAATTTTGGAGGGTTTGAAATAAAGTATAAAACAACAAATTATTTTAATTTTGCATTTTGATTCATCTCCTATTTGAGTGTAGTATAATGCATGAATTACTAACGAAGTCGTTAAGTAACAACATATGAAGGTTTAATTTTAATAAATGTGGTGAATAACGTTGATTCTTTGCTATTTTTAAAATTATTTTTTTCATTTTAAAGTATAACGACAAATAATTTTATACAATTAATCGCTAATTGGTGCGCAATATTTTAGGTAACCCGTATTTTGCTAACTCAAATAGATTCATCGGTTTCCGCACACGTGAGCATGTAACATCTAGTTGCCCATTCGAGAAACATGGATTTTCTAATTCCAAGTATCAAATGAATATTGTTCGGTTTCAGATTCATTTATGGTCATCGCGAAAGCCAAACGAATCGGGAATTGAAGCCTTTTGAATGGTATTAGATATTCTGACTGTATCAGTGGAATACGTAGCAACAGTTTTCCGTAGTAGAATAACCGAATTTTGTTTAAACTTTACAGTCAAAATGTTTGCTTCAAGAAATTCCCGGCAATTCTTTTGATGATGAAACGTGCTCCGTTACTTAATCTAGGTAGATTTAAGTTACGCAAAAGAATATCCAGGGAACTAATCTTCAACCGAAGATTGTGTGGAGACATTCCTGTTACTTCAAGAGAATTCAAAAAAATCGGTTGGAAAATTTACGGTTTTGTTTTCATCAACAATAGTGTCGATAATATGCAAAATTATATTATGATCGGTTGAGTAGTTTCGGAGTTCATTGCGGACAAACACTATGACACGTATATTTTATATATCTATATATATAAAGGAGAAAAGCGACTGACTGACTGACTGACTAATCACGAAATCTCTGGAACTATTCAACCTACAGACTTGAAATTTGGTAGACATGTTCCTTTGATAGAGTAGACATCAGCTAAGAAGGGATGTTCCGAAATTCGAAATGCAAGGGGCGTTACGGGGGTTACGGCTTTAATAATAATTGTTTCCATGTTTAAACTACTTGATGTACAATCTTGAAATTGGGTAAGCGGATTCCTTTCAGAGAGTAGAGATCCGCTACAAAATGAGTTTGCTGAAAATCGACCCCCAAGTGGCGTTGCAGGGGCTTAGGGGGCGTTATAGATAATTATTTCCATTTTTAAACTATTTGATGCACTGTCTTTAAATTTGATATATATAGATTCCTTTCGTAGAATAATGATCAGTTACAAAACGGGTTTTGTGAAAACAGACTTCTAAGTGGCGTTGCGGGGGATTAAGGGGCGTAATAGATAAATATATCCGTTTTTTCAACTACTTCACCTACCTGCTTGAAAATTGGTAGGTAAGTTTCTTTCCTGGAGTAAATATCCGCTACAAAATGGGTTTTGGGAAAATTGACCCCCAAGGGTGTTGCGGGGCGGGGGGTTTAAGGGGCGTTATAAATTCCTATTTTTAAGTTATTAGACGTACAGTCTAGAAACTTAGTAAGCAGATTCCTCTCATAGGGTAGAGATACGCTAAAAATGGGTTTCGTGAAAATTGCCCCAAGTGGCGTTGAGGGGACTTAAGGGGCGTTATAGATAATTATTTCCATTTTTAAACTATTAGACACACAGTCTTTATATTTGATAAAGAGATTTCTTTCATAGAGTAGAGATCAGCTATAAGAAGGTTTTGTGAAAACAGACCTCTAAGTGGCGTTGCAGGGGTATAAGTGGCGTAAGAGATAAATATTTTCGTTTTTAAACTATTTGACCTACCTGCTTGAAAATTGGTAGGAATGTTTCTTTCATGGAGTAAATATCCGCTACAAAACGGGTTTGGAGAAAATTGACCCCCAAGGGGTGTTGCGGGTGTTAAGGGCAGATATAAATAATTATTTTTTTTTTAAACTATTAGACTCATAGTCTTGAAATTTGGTTAGCAGATTCCTCTCATAGGATAGAAATACACTGCAAAATGTGTTTTGTGAAAATCGACCCCTAGGTGGTGTTGCGGGGGTTCAAGGGGCGTTATTGATAATTTTTTTGCATTTTTAATTAATTGGACGCACAGTCTTCAAATTTTGCTAAGCAGATTCCTTTCATAGAGTGCAATTCCCCTACAAAATGGGTTTTGTGAAAACAGACCCAGAAGTGGCGTTGCGGGGGCTCAAGTGGCGTTATAGACAATTATCCCCATTTTTAAACTGTTCGATGTACAGTCTTGAAATTTGATAAGCAGATTCCTTTCGTAAAGTAGAGAACCGCTACAAAATGGGTTTCGGGAATATCAACTACCAAGTTTAATTTCGGGAGATTAAGAGGCGTAATCGATAAATATTTCCATTTTTAAACTACTTGATCATCCTGCTTGAAAATTGGTAGGCATGTTCCTTTCACGAAATAGAGTTCCTCTAACAAAGAGTAAAATGTGAAAATTGACCCCCAAAGATGTTTGCGAGGGGTCAAGAGGAGTTACAGAAAAAAATTCCTGTTTTTAATTGTTAGACCCATATACTTGAAATTTGTTAAGCATGTTTCTTTTGTTGAATAGGGATCCACTAAGAATAAATTTTAAGCAAATCAAGTTCTGGGGGGTTGCAGGGGTTTACTGGGACGTATTGACAAAAAAATTACTTTTTTCGAGCTACAAGGACTATAATAATGAAATTTGGTTTGCATTTTTCTTTTGTTGAATTGAAATCCGCTAAGAGCGGTAATTTTGGAAAACGGCTCTCAACGGGATTACGGGGATATTTATAGTAAAACTTTTGTTTTTTTCCTGTTAGGTTTAGACTTGAAATTTGGCTTGCATGTTCAATTTACTTAGTAGAGATCCACCGAAAATTGGTTTTGCGGGAATCCACTTGGTTTTTGGGTTACGAAAGAGCAAACACCATTCTATGCTTCAATTTTAGAGATTTTTAGAAAACATAAATTAGATGAGTTCTGCCCCCCCTTTTTTTATCAACAGGTGACAGTTACAGGTATAAGTATATTTTTCAATTTAATCGAATTCTTAATGCTAGGACTTAGATATCAATAATTTATACATATATATAAGCAGTAAAAATTTATAAAACATCATGAAATACCCAGCGAAGCGGGCGGGTAACAGCTAGTAAAGATATATATTTACAAGCATATTTATATAAGTCATTACATTAGGATTTAACATTACAGAACATAATAAGAATACATAAGATCAGCGACTTAAATAAAAAAAAGTAAAAATTATTTCAAAAATTTGAGAAAGAATTATGACTTAAGGTATTAAATTTGTTTTTAACTTAGATGTTTCAAACTCTACATTAAATAAAATAAGTTTGTACGAACTTTAAATTATCAATATTGGAATAAATTCACGAAATTCTGACAAGAAAAATTCTCAAAATGTGTGTGCTTTATGCAAATAAGGGTTTAATAATTATTATTTAGATAAAAGGATTTATGGAGAAATATTTTTATAAAACTTGGATATTCAAACTCAGTATTTTTACCCCCTTCAAAAGGTCAGATTAATTTGAAATTTTGCTCCCTTGTTCACGATCGATGACAATACAATAATTTGATAATTTTGTTCTGTTGTCCTGATCGGGATATCAGGATTAACGATTTCCCATTTCCAGATTTGGCGACTAAAAGATTAAGTTACAACTTAGTTCGATTAGCTATAAAAAGGGTGTTTATTTAGTTTTTTTTAAAATAATAATTAAACTTGAAGTTGATTCTGTGCGTTTGCTTTTTAAATCACGAGGACCGTCACCACAGTAGCCTTCGTGTAGCTTTAAAATACAATGTAAATAAAGAAATTAATCAACACAACCAATTCTTATATATCTGATCAGACATTGAATTCTACTTACTGGTAAGTATGACGTTGACAAAAAAAGGTTAATGTGTTTCAGAATAATTCATTACTTATATCCTTATCTTCAGCTTTTCTTTGAATCATTTGAAGCTCAATATTTGATTCAAATACATTATTATGAAATCAAAATCTCTTAAGTTAGAATATAACTTTAATGTAAGAACGATGCACGTTTAAAAAAAAAAGAATTCGAGAAAAAGTCATTATGTTGTTTAAAAGAAACGTCTTCTAGAATTTCTTATGAATTGAAAGTTTAAATTTTCTATTTTGAATCGGCATAATTTTTCCAAACGCACATCTGCTTCTGAAACATAAATTAACTTATCACGATGTTTGCACACTAAAGTTCTTATAAAAACAGAACTGCAGTTGTTCACAAAGATCAGTGGCGTAACGTACACCCCCGCACTGCGGGGGGGGGGCAAGGCTTCAAAGGGGCCCAAAGCCTGACAGACGCCCTTCATGAAGATTTTCTCAAAATTCGCTTTCGATTTTTTAAAATCTAACTTTTAAGCGATTTTCCAATTGGCGATCTAACGTCATTCAAAATCCAAATTTTAATGCGCTCATTAGATATCTTTGATCCAATAACCAAATCAAAAAACATTTTGTTTGATGTACTGTAATCCCAGCGACAAGAGATACTTTTCTTTAGTAGTGTTTTTTCAAACCCATATTATTAACAGATAAAATAAAAGTCAGATGGAGAATCAGACTAGGAAGATAAAGAAATCAACACTATTATTATCTAGTATACTTTACATTACAGTAGAGAGAGAAAAAAGACTGATTTACTTTCTACCGAAGTTGCCGAGTATATATATAACTTATTGGAAACTTTAATTCCCCCTCATGTACTTCATTTTCTTTTAGCGAAGTCGTAAATAACGTGCATCTGTTATGCTTTTTTCACATGAAATAGTATTGCGATACTTGGAAAACCATAGAGAGCATTTAAATAATAATTTGGTCAGATTTATGAGTATTCAATCAAATAATACATCATGAGAAACGTTTCACAAATTTACTTTCATATGGAACAGGCATTTCTATTTTTATATTCAATGCATTTTAATTTTTCATTTACAGTTTAAATTTATAAAAAATTTATCATTTACAGTCGAAAATCATTTTACAGTTTTCGTGTCTTTCTTAATGTATTGTTTTTATTTAAGTTACCAGGTTATCTTTCGACTGTTGTTAGAGAGATTTTCCATTTTAATAAATACCATAAATACTCTCTAATGTTAAAGGTTATTTACTTCGTTTATTCAGACTCAGGTTGATTTTGTATTCAGTTATAAGTTAAATGTTTAAATATTTTTAGGTGATGTGTATCGGTGTGTATCGGCACATTATGTTTGATTTTGTAATCCTTTGTAAAATCTGGCTTGGAGCCCAAAACCTGACCTTGCGAGGGGGTGGGCCTTATTATTTTCCGTAACGCTACTGCAGCTATTGAAAAGCCCATTGTCCTTTTTAAATAATTTTTATAATTACTACTAAAACAGTGAACGCAGAATTTTTCTACTTGACTATTGTTGGTATCGCTATAAACCTGCTTTTAATTTAAAATCTATGGGGAAAAAAACAGAATTTACTTTTGTTATTCTCAATAATTGGAATGAACTAAATAAAATATTATTTAAAAAAAAATTTCAAGTTCTGGTTAAAAAAATTTTTTTCCCGTTGTTTTTGTACGCAATAGTAGATGAACGCAGGCTTTTTCTAGCAAGTATTTTTTTTTATATATATTGGCTTGGGGCCCAAGACCTGACCTTGCGGGGGGTGGCTCAATTATTTTCCGTTACGCCACTGTCAAAGATGCAACTTTATGATTTACTAAAACAACACAAATGCATTGAAAGATTTTTTCCGTCTGACTTCTTTTAAAATGCTTAAATAATTATTCCCATAAATTCAACACTTGCGGCGAATTATATAGAAATACACACAAGTCCAAAGATAACTTTTGAAATATGGTCATTAGAAATCGGAGAATTTCTGAATTACATTGCTGGCATACGACAAAAAAAAAAAGTTTGCAGAAAAACTTGACAAATTTCTTACTAATGCATGTAAATAAAAGTTCGAATAGAAATTCATATGAACTTGATCGCTCTTTTTTTTTTTATCGAACATATTCATAACTAAACTTCCGAAAAACAACATAAGTAAACTTCTATGCAAAATAAGTAAAATATCTTAATTATTAGTAAAGGAATTCAGCCTTTAGGCACCACAGCAAAATCTAACTTGTATTTAAGAATCTACATAACCAACGTCAGCAATAAATAAACAGAATTGCAATGAATTTGTCGCCCTTCCGGGGTACAGTGGTTTGCGATGCTGACTGCTGTGCCGTAGTGCCTGGGTTCGAATCCCGGAGAAGGCATGGATGTTTGTAAATGTATAGTGCCTTTGCGGCATGGGGGTACTCTAAATAGCCGTCAAGCCTCAAATCCTCTCTTTTGGTTGGTGTAAGGGGAAGTGAGGTGGGAGGTCTCTGTCAACTTCCAGCGCGTTCTCCCTCAAAATTTGGGGTGGAAGACAGCTAAATCGTTCTGTCACCTGCATGGTGCTCAAAGCTACGGATAAACGATAAACGTGTAGAAAAACCAGCCCCTAGCCAGAATGAATTTTGTGGGTCTCGATCTGACACTGTCAGACGGGTGGCATTAGCAACAATAAATAAGTTTATAAGCATTAACTAGAGTCTGATTTTCACAATGAAAAATACAACAGATAAAATCACGTAAGAATATTCTGTTGTATTCGCGCCGAAAGAAGGTTAAATTGCACAACCTTCAAATGTTCACTTAAATTATGCAATGGCGCCATTCCTGTTATCAAAAAGCATATATAGTACAGTTATTCCGTTCTTTATACACTAAAAGAGCAAGTTAACGAAATAAATTAAGCTCCGAAGGCATCATCGAAGGAGCAGATTCATTTCAAGTAGAGACCACACCTCTCGTTGCAGTTTCAAAGAAAGACGGGTCATTTAGAATTTGCGCTGACCTGTTAATAAACAATCGCTTGGCGTCAAACACCCAATGCCGTGTATTGAAGATATTTTTAATAAGATGATGGTGGGGGTGGTTATGAGGAAAGGGGGTGTATTTTGGAATTCTTGATACCATAATATTCCAAACTCTGGATATGATTTCACACATGAAAAGATACAAATTATTTTTAACTGGGGCCGGAGAGAAAAGGATTAAGTAAATCAGAAGAAAAAAATGTTTCCTAAACACAACACTAATACAAAATCGCAAGCCGAAGTTATTTTTATCTAGACCAGGGATCGCGGCAACATTTTAATTGTGGCATGCCAAACCAATCTACCAACATGATTCAGCGTACCGCTCAGTAGGGTATTTTTGAAACAATTTGATTCCCGTGATATTGCATGCAGAATTAGAGAATAGAGTTTAGCACAATTCAGATTTACAGAGTTTTATTATACATTAATTTTGCATCCTTTAAAGCCGGGGTGAGCATTACGTCGATCGCGATCGACCACCAAGACATTTTGAGGTGACCGCCTAAAAATTTTTACCATTTAGTAATTAATTATATACGGAAAATTCAAGATCGGCTGACAGTAGCCAGACTGAGCCTTCTACCGACTATAACGACAAAAACTAACTTTAGATAAAAATGTTTTATTTTTTTTAATATATTTTGAATTTAAATGCCGCTTTACAGACATGTTCTGCACACCACTATTCCAGAACATAAAACATACACCTCTTTGTCGCTTATACTGATATAATGCCCTATTTCTACATTTACCAAATTTGAAATTCTCTGTTGCACTTACTATCTTGCACTTTTTATTCTTTTGCTGAGCTAGTCACACACACGATAAATAACAAAAATCGTAAATATAGCAAAATTAACTTTTAAATACAGTTGTGTCAATGAAATTGACTATGCTATGCTTAGACAAACTTCGCATCATTAACAATTGCAGTCTACGGCGTAACTAAAGCAAGATAATATAACTAACTAGGGTGCTCCCCACCGCCTGCGATCGATCACTTGTGATTGTTCGTAATACTATTTTGAAATAAAATGCAAACTACGTTGATCGTTGGCGTGCATAAAATATTGTGTCGCGTGCCACTGGTTCGCCATCCCTGGATTAGGAGATTGTGGGAATTTAGCAGTTCTTGAATGGCATCATTATCCACTAAAATTTATTTGCCTGGCAAGATACACAACTTCTTTAATCGAATTTTTAATTTTTCACAAATTTGATCATATTTTTTCTTAAGAAACATAAGATGAATCGATGAGATCTGAAAAGTACTAACTCCGGATTCGAGTTAGTCGAGGTAGCGTAAGTCGAGGTATTACTGTCTTTATAAAGCATTGGCATTTAACAATTGACGAGTAAAGCGTTAAAATGAACACACACAAGGCAACATACACAGTGAAACGATTATTTTTTTGCTTAATAGAAAAAAAGGGTAAAACTAAAGCAAATTTTATGGATCAAAGGGCAATCATTTAAATATATAATAAAATCTTTATTTATGTTAATCTCCTATTTTGTCAAATTAATCTATGAATTAAATTGTTGCTTCCTGACTCTGTACAGTTTTCTTATCGTGTATTATATCAACAAATTATCAATAAACTGAGGCAAAATTTGAAGAACTTACTAGCTCCATGACCCGGCGTTGCACGGGCATCTTCAAGTGTATAGATTTTTGCCTTAAAAATTCCCCCTTCCCGTCTGCGTGCAAGCACTCTTCCTGGTGTGTTTGTGACTTCCATTTTAATATATCATTAACAATTTCGAAATTTCCTCCACCTCTTTGTTCCATCGGATGGGTCTGTTTCCCTTCAGATTAGCCCGGCGTTGCACGGGCTCTTATCGAGTATATCACTTTTGCCCCATGGAAATTTTCCCTTTCGCTCTCGGCGCCAGCACTTCTAGTAGAGTGATTTCTATATTTATGTCATTAAAACTTCCTTTTTAACCGAAATTTATTCTATTACTTATTAGGAAAATTTCTTTTCCCTCGTTTAACCCAGTGTTGTACGGGCTTTTTGGGGTATAAAACTCTTTTTCCCTCTTTTTTTTCCTCAAGGATAAAATCAAATTTCTATTTTCGATTAATAATTTATAAAATTAATCTTATTTTATCCAATAGAAAGCAGCCATTGTACGATTTTTAAAATAATTTAGTATGAATTATAAAAAACAATACTATGTTTTAGATTTTTTTAAAAAATATTAATTTTCATCCATATATAGCTGCATGGTCCAGCGATGCATCTAACTTTAATTGTGTATATAATTGTTGTCACTAAGTAAATTTTTGCAACATACATTTTGCTCATGACCTTTTCAAACATACACAGAAAGCATTCTCAGCGTAACAGAATAGAGCATTCGTGACATCTGAAAACTTTTACAATATCCTTATGAAAATCATGTACCTTAACTTCAATAGAAGTTCAAAAAAAAAAAAAATAAAGGATCAAACACTCAAAAAGCTAATAAAAACAAAAATTTCATGAAAACAAATTTGTTATTCATTTAATGCAAAATAAATTATAACTTACCTTCTTCAACTCTCAATATTTTGTTTTTTTACAAAACCGTAAAATCAAATTTTTAACTTAAATATAAATAATTTATAGAATTTTTTATCGTTTACTTATATAAAAACTAGCTTCCTATTAAATTTGTAAACATCACTTATTCTGAAAGATGTTTAATATCCGTTGAATCATGTATGATTATAAGTGTCAAGATAATATAACCGGGGAAATATATACATTTTTATTTTTAAATGATTCAAAATGCACAATTATCTGCTTAAATCTCAGAAATTTGTTAATATTACAAAATTTTCTCTTATAACTTTTATACCAAATACACTTAAAACATTCTAACTTAAAGGTTATTATAAATATTGAAAAAAAATGTGCAAAACCGTACTTTTTAAAATATTTAAAAATGTTATAATTTCACTAATCTTTTGCATTTACGAATAAATTGATTTTTATTTCTCAAAAAGTATTGTTATTGAATGTACTTTCGGCTTATTTAGAAAAAATTTGTCCATATAATCCTTTTCTTGGCTTACAAATATATTATTTGCTCAAATAAACAAATATATTTAACCACTTCTATATTCCCTCAATAACACATTCTTGTAGTTAATTTGTGTAATTTAATTACTCAATAAACATTGCGTTGCCTTGGTCATACATATTATTTTATTTAACATTGAAAAACTATTATCATAGACTATTTGACGTAGAGTATGACAGATAAGTAAAATTCTTTAAAACTTATTTTATTGTAACTGTGCGCCAAATTTTGAAATTGTTAAAAGGGTTCCGAAAAAAAAAATTTTGAGTCATTGCTCTAAGCATTATACGGTAAACCGGGGTCTCGTTAAAAAGAATATACTAAGTGCATCAGCCAGAATCATTGTCAAAGAAGGAAATTTCAGATTTCAAAATTATGTATTTTGCACATCAGCAGATATTGAAATCAATACCTGCTGATGTTCAAAGGATTGAGATCAATACCTGCTCTACTTCATATGTTTGGTGATGAATATTTCATAATATATTATATACAAAAATAAATCCTTCTACATTATATATGCATCTATCTAAACACAAATCTCGTGGGAAAAAAACATATTTTAATTTAGTTAATTTAGAGATTATAAATGACAATATACTTATAGTGTACTTTCTGAAATTTAACAATAACCATTTTTTCTAAATTCATATTAGTGATCCACAATGTCGAAACGCAGAATATTAGAATACACTTGCTTCCGAAAGTCTGCGCACAGGCAATCTTACGTGTTTATGTTATAATTACTATTAAAATCTCGCTTTAGAAAATCAACATAGCTGTCAAAATAGCTTTTACAAAATTTTCTTAATCAAACAGCAACAAATTTCACCTTAACTAGAAAAAACAAGAATGACCACCAAATAATCACCGACCACCCGCGCCAAAATTCTCTGTGTACACTTGCAAACCTTTTATTTGCGTACACTTACAAATCTTTACCTTTTCATTACAAACCTACTTAAAAACCTTTTATTGTAAAATAATCACACTAAATCGTGTCTTTAAGTAATTATAAGCTTCTTTTACTGTTTAATTAAGGATGTGAGATTTGAAAGCTTTTGTGGTTCCATAGCAGGCAACAGAATAGAGATCGATATATTATTGAAAGAAAAATCATCAGAGATCTTCGGAAAAGGGGGAAATTTTTGAAGCAATTGCTGAAACTGTTAATAGGAGACATTCATTGATTTAAAAAGTGTTCATAAACAACTGATCCGTCCGCCTTTCTACAGTGTCATCTCGAGAATTTTGCTTTTTAATACGCTCTATAAAAATAAATCCATAACTATAAACTTCACAAATAGCTAAAAGTGTGGCCGAGATCTTGCAAAAAAGTGTGACTTTAACCACAATTCAGAGAGCACTGAAAAAGGATGACAATTATGGCCGAATTGCACTCAAGAAACCATTCATCTCTGGAGTGAACAAAGCTATGAGCCTTTGCTAAAAAAACATCTAAATAGGACACATAATTATTGGAAAAATGCAATACATTCAATTGAAAGTGTTTCTTTGTAATTTGGCATAAAAAAGAACAAAAATATGCCTGCAAAAATTCCTGGACAGATCATAAGAAAGAGAATCCTTTTTCGACTATCAAACATGGAGAAGGAGGCATAATGTTTGGGGGTGCATATGAGGCCTTTTGGTTGGTAATCTGGAATTGATTTCTTAAACTTATTGAAGCAAAATATCAGGGTAAGTGCCGAGAAGTTTGCGGTGAGGGATGATTTTTTACTTTCAACGGCACAAAAGGTACAGAGTAAATGGCTCACATTGTGAAGCCATGGATTTTTTGACATGTCCCAAACCAATTCCGTAAGCCATCCTATTCTCCAGATCAATACAATATTTGTGAGATTTACTTGAGTGAAATCAGGGAAAAATGTAATAACATCCAAGGAAATGCTCAAATCTGTCATAGTAGAAGAATGGAACAAAACATCCACAGATGAGACAACTATGCTAGTTAAATCCCTGCCAAATATGATGAGATGTATAGAAAGAACGGAATAGCTTAAAAAGCATAACTTTTAGTTACAATCCATAATTGTAAAGGTTTTTTCCAGTTACGCAGACTTTTGACGCACACGATTTATGTCGTTCTCAATTATATTTGTATTAATTTATTTAACGTTAGGTCATCGTTGCGTGTACTATTTGAATTTTTGACGTTACATGAATCAATAATAAATAACATTGATTCAGAAAGATTTTATTTAATTAACGATCTTTGTATGAATATAAAAGATGATCGCCAGGCCCGAAAAATGATTGTCAGACTTTCGGAGGCATGTGTCTTGTGATTTTTTTACTTTGTTTATTAAGTCACAAAGTATAATGTAAGCAAAAAAAAAAAAACTTTCTTTCGTAATTTTATTCAGTTAATCTCAAAAAATAATAATATGAAAAATACATAAATACTGAACTCGCATTTGCTCTTTACATGAACTTACGAATCTATTCCGTAACTTCTCAAATAAAACAAACACTATATTTATGAATTTTTTAAAATCTTTAAAAAATTGCAAACTGTCAGCTATTAAATCTTAATACAATCTTCAATAAGTTAGTGGTAAATGGATGGGTAAACAGTAGAAAAAAATGTTTTCAATATACAGTCGGGCCTCTGTTTAACGAAGTGGCCGATTCGACAATTCAACCGAAAATTCTTTTAAGAGATTTTATAGAATTAAACCATAATCATAGAAGCATGGAGGAAAATCGATGTAGAAATTACAAAAAACTGATTAAATCTATGCCAAAACATTTAAAAGTTATTGTGGACACTAAAAGATATCCTACTAAGTACTAAAGTAAGAAAGAAATACAATATTCAAAGCTAAGTTTAGATTTTTGTTAAGTGTACGATGACTTATGTGGCGTAATTTTTCAGTAGCTTTTTGATTATTAATTTTTTTTTAAAATTAGTTATACTATTTTTAAAAATTGATTATGCCATTTCATTAAGAGCAAGTAGCAGATATTATAAAAAATTACAATTCCAATATATTAATTTTTATTAGTCAAAAACATTAAATTTTACAGAAAATTGCAAGTGTACGAACACTTTCGGAGTCCACTGTATATATTTAAAGTATTGCAATTTCGAACTAACACGTTCCATAGAGATCTATTTTAAGTGAAATATATACAGTTTTGATTCATTGTTTAAATCACAAAAAATCGGATTTAAAGTATTAATTAAGGAATGTACTTACAAAGCAAGGTGGTTTCCAAAATTTTCAATATAATTTATATATAACCAAGAATCTCCTTAAAATGATTACTAACAATAAATCAAACGACAGTTAAGCTCAAATAAATTGAAATGATTCAAGATCAAACTAGCGCTTTTCGCATTGTAGAAAATGGTTTCCATATTTGGCGCTTTATCGCCGATTCTATGTTCGAAAAAAACTGGCTAGATGGAAAAAATAAGAATTTTTATTTCTGTTGATCTTAGATGCACCCCGATTGGTCAAGTTAAGCCCCGCCCACCACCTGATCTGAAATTAGTAGACACTTTTAGCGCCTTTCGCAGCGATTTTCATTATATTTAATTTTTTTTATCATAGTTAAGCATTCTGAAGATAGTGTACACTTGCCTCCAAAAGTCTGCGTACAGGCAATCATCTTACGTGTTTATGCTATAATTATTATTAAAATCTGGCTTTAGAAAATCAAGATAGCTGTACGGGATTCTTCAAAATTTCCTTATTCAAACAGCAGCAACAAATTTCCCCTTACCAAGAAAAAAAAAGAATTACCACCAAATAATCACCAACCATTCGCGTCAAAAGTCTGCGTACACTTACAAAATAGAGCATTTATAAAGACCTTTCATTGTTTAATAATTGTACTAAATCATATTTTTAAGTAATTTATAAGCTTATTTTACATTTTATTTAGGATTTGAGATTTGAAAACTTTTTTGGTTTCATTGCAGGCGACAGAATAGAGATCGATATATCATTGAAAGAAAAATCACCAGAAACCTTCAGAAAAGGGAGAAATTTTTAAAGAAGTTGCCGAAAATGTTAATATGAGACATTCATTGATTCAAAAAGTGTCATAAACTACAAATCAACTAAAATTTTAACGCCCATGCCAAGATCCGGCCATCCGTCAGCAATGTCACCTCGAGAATCAGGCTTTGTAATACGCTCAATAAAAATAAATCCAAGACTATAAGCTTCACAAATAGCTAAAAGTGTAGCTGAGATGTTGCAAAAAAACGTGACTTTAACCACAATTCGAAGCGAACTGAAAAAGGATGATTATCATGTCCGAGTTGCACTCAAAAAACCATTCATTTCTCGAGTGAAAAGAGCTTTGAAAGACCTTTGCCAAAAAACATCTAAATAGGACACATAATTATTTGAAAAATGCAATATATGCAATTGAAAATATTGTTTTGTAATTTGGCATCAAAAACAACAAAAATATGCCTGCAAAAATTCCTGGGCCGATCTTAAGAAAGAGAATCCTTTTCCGACTATCAAACATGGCGTAGGAGGCATAATATTTAGGGGTGCATTGGAAGCCTTTCGGCTAGTAATCAGGAATTTATTGAATCAAGAATGTACAAAATTGATTACTTTAACTTATTGAAGTAAAATATCAGGGAAAGTGCCAAGAAATTTGCGGTGAGGGATGATTTTTACTTTCAGCGGCACAAAGGTACAGAGCAAATGACTCCCATTGTGAAGTCGTGGCAGTTCTGACATGTCCCAAACCAATCCCGTAGGCCATCCTAGTCCCCAGGCCTAACACAATATAGCATTTATGGGATTTACTCGAATGAATATTAAGAAAAAGGAATAACATCCAAGGAAATGCTCAAAACTGCCATAGTAGAAGAAAGGAACAAAATATCCACACATGAGACAACTAAGCTAGTTAAATCCCTGCCAAATATTATGAGAGAGTTATAGAAAGAACGGAATAACTTTAAAAGTATTAACTTTTAGTTTCAATCCATTATTGTGTAAAGGTTTTTTCAAGTGTACGCAGACTTTAGACGCACACGATTTGTGTCATTCTGAAGTTATAAATATTTGTATTATTTTATGTAATATTGAGGTGATTGTTGCTTATATTATTTGAATTAACGACGTTAGATGAATCAATAAAAATAGTGTTGATTCAGAAAGACTTCATTTAATTAGAGATTTTTACTTGAATATGAAAGATGACCACCTGTAAGCAGACTTTCGGAGGCAATTGTATATCAGGGGTAGGCAGACTTTTACAGGGATGTATGGGCTACTATATTTCTAATTTTTGCAAGGTGTAGTGGTCCACCCAGTGACGTAGGTGTGGCGAGGTTTGAAAAAGGTCTACTACTATATTTTATAATAATAAATACGGAATATGTAATCTATATAACAAAAATAAATAATACTCACACTTTTAGAACCACGCGTTCAAGGCAAACCGCAAGATACAAGCATGATAATAAAAGCCACAAATATAGTAATGTCAAATGATGCATTTATTATCAGACAATTAAAAATACCGTACAAAATCCAGCTTATAACGCGCACTATCAACACAAAAAATAAGATCCAAATTTATAGATGCGAGTTATACACCGGGTATAAAAATGAGAGCCATAAAAGATAAAAAGAAAGAAACGAGTCTTACAGTAGTCGCATATGATGTGTAACATCTGACTTGTTATCGGGGTAAATACGCAATAGTGACTTTAATCCCGAAAAACATGAATCGGGTATGACTGGAAATAATTTTATATCGAATAATTATATCATTAATGAAAATTTTATTTATTTAACACAAGGAGTAATGCAGTTTTTTAACAAAAATATTTATTCTTGTTCAATTTGGGGAAGAGTAGAGACAATAGATTTATGAAAACTAAAGTATGACACATATACTTGTGATTTCCAAGTATTTAAAAATCGTTGAAAAACAGCGTCAATAACAGTACCACTGTTAGTTGTCGAAACATTTCGATTTGTGTTCATTTCGAGCTTGAGTTCATCTTTCAGAAAAGTTATGAGCGGCTCGGCTTCTGGCAAACTGAAGTTAACGTTAAAATCACCACTCAAAATCATGGGAAGCGAGTGATAGTTTTTTTTTTTAAAGCAGAACCACCTTCGGTATACGGTAAATGTGCAAAATGCAGGAAATCTTTAATTTTTTTAACTGTTTGATTCGGAGAAATGTATGCGACCACCAAAATGACTGTTTGTCCATTTTCAAATAAGCATTCTGCCGCACATATGTCCCCAATATATTGACTAACCATACCCAGAGCTATGAAACAATCTTTTATATTTATATCTCAATTATGGGAGAAATTATCGCAAGTTCGACTTGCTTGGTGGTCAAGGCGCGAGGACCCCGGTGCATCGCACCACCTAGCCCGTTGGTTGTTACGCCACTGTACTTTATTAAATTTATATAAGATTTTTTTTGTTACATGTCTTAAAACGTTTTTAAATAAAACTATTGAACAGAATCGGAAATAAAGAACTGTTCTGAAATATTTCAGGAAAGAGAATAATTTAAATCACATTACACTATTCATTCCATTATTCTTATAAATTTCTCTTGTCATTAAACTGTTTAAAAAAGTATTTTGTTGCAATTTAATATTGAGAAATATCACAGAAAACTGTTTTGAATGAATAGAAATATATATATATATATATATATATATATAAAGGTTTCTGTCTTAACTCTAACTGATATTTTTATAAAATTAATTACTGTACAAAATTCGGAATATTCCTTATTTCGTACTCGTTGAAGATATTTAATTATCAGTGTAGATCTAACAAATGAAAAACTGATATTCCTCAGACAGAAACGAAGCAGCGTAAAAAAAGCAGTTTCTTTGTACAGCTAGAATGTCGGCCAGTTTTTATGTATGTGAACCATGGGTTGGGCAGTAAAAGAGGGGTCAGTTGTCATATAAATAGTCTTAAAGCTGGTTGTAAACTGGACCCTCAAAGAACAAAAATAGAATGGGAAAGAGGACGGGGTTCCTGTCTCGAGCTCGGATTGCACTTGGAAACAAACAGAATATCTCTCTCAACTGTGTAGAAGAGGCTTGTATGATTCTGTGATGCCATTTTCTTTCATCATGACAGCTGTCAGAACATAATCATCAGAAAATGGAATAAAGTAAGCGCAAATTTGGAAAAATAATAGCATGGGAAAAAATGTTTATTTCAGTCAAGAAAATATAGAAAATTAAGAAAAAAAGGCATATAATTTATCTTTTATGAAGGAACTATTTACCTTCGATCATTAAGACCAGTACTACATGAGTACTTGACCTTTCCTTTAGAAACGCCCATTTCCCCCTCCCAAAAGTGGGCGCTTTCATTGCTTTAGAGTTGGGATTTCTGTCTACGGGACCCTAATTGCTACTAAAGTTGGACCCCGAGACGAGGCTAGCGAAGAGACACCCCCAAGGCGCTGAATTGGTCAAATCAAACCGCGCGCTTCCCCCGACTTCCTGTTATGCATTTCCGTCCCTTTTCACGAAATCACTCCAACAAATATCCAGCAACCGAGAGTAAAGATGTTACACATAAAAAATAATGAGAATAGAAAAAAAATCAGGCTTCTACATACATCGAAATACTGTTTATTTAAAAGAAATGACACTTCTTGTAAACTTTGAGGGCTCTAGTTCTAGAAGTATGCTATTTTTTTCTAAAGCCTAGAATAATACTTCGAATAAATGACTTAAAAACATGAGCATTTCAGCACACGTACATTTCAGATTTCTTCGCAAAAAAAGAGGTGCGCGTTATACGGAGAATATACCTAAAAATTAAAATCAGCTTATCTAGAATATTTCGGTATATAATTACAAACTGCTAATCTTCAAGTGGTCACCCCAAAATGTCTTGGCGGTCCACAGGTCGATCGCCTTCGACTTATGCCCTCCCATGGTGTATATCAGAGGTACAAAACCTTTTTTCAGCCTGGCCACGAACATAATTATTTCACGCGGGCCGCAACATGAAGATTAATGGGAGGTGGGGGGGGGACGCTATAAGATCAAGGACGTCTAAAATGTGAAAAATTGACCAAAATAAAGAACTCATAATTCTGGATTTTACTTTAAAACTATGTTAAACTCTGTGACGGATCAAAACACGACCTAATACTAACAGTCCTTTTGTATATTCTTTTGGGCCAGCAAAAAAATTACCAATTTTCGCCTAAAAAAGGAAACATGATACGCAAATTAAGTGTATTATATATATTTCTACTTCGCGAGTTAAAGTGTTAGTGAATTAAGAGTGAGTCAGAAGTGAATAGAATAGTGAATGAAAAGTTAGAAAGTTAGAAGTTTAGTTCACTATGTGGTGACCTAAGGCCACCCCTTACACAAATACCTTCTTGTCTATCTGAATATCCGGCTGGATGTGTAGGCGGACTTAAGTGATTGAAAGACATAATTGCAATTCAAACAGATTTATTGATGCTTATCAGTAAATAAATCAGAAACAACACAATTCAATTTAAGATAAATAATTGAGAGTGGAGTAATGAAGTGGGGAATCTATACTAGCGGAATATACAGAATTTTTTTTTTCAACTGAATCTAGGAAAGCTTAAACGCGCACAATTACAACTACAAGCACGCGAATAATCTTAATTCCTTAATATAAGTCACTGACCTTATATTTTACTAGCTGTTACCCGCACGCTTCGCTGGGTATTTCATGATGTTTTATAAATTTTTACTGCTTATATATATGTATAAATTATTGATATCTAAGTCCTAGCATTAAGAATTCGATTGAATTGAAAAATATACTTATACCTGTAACTGTCACCTGTTGATAAAAAAAAAGGGCAGAACTCATCTAATTTGTATTTTCTAAAAATCTCTAAAATTGAAGCATAGAATGATGTTTGCTCTTTCGTAACTCAAAAACCAAGTGGATTCCCGCAAAACCAATTTTTGGTGGATCTCTACTCCGTAAATTGAACATGCAAGCCAAATTTCAAGTCTAAATCTAACAGAAAAAAGCAAAAGTTTTACTATAAATATCCCCGTAATCCCGTTGAGAGCCGTTTTCCAAAATTACCGCTCTTAGCGGATTTCAATTCAACAAAAGAAAAATGCAAACCAAATTTCATTATTATAGTCCTTGTAGCTCGAAAAAAGTAATTTTTTTTTGTCAATACGTCCCAGTAAACCCCTGCAACCCCCCAGAACTTGATTTGCTTAAAATTTATTCTTAGTGGATCCCTATTCAACAAAAGAAACATGCTTAACAAATTTCAAGCATATGGGTCTAACAATTAAAAACAGGAATTTTTTTCTGTAACTCCTCTTGACCCCTCGCAAACATCTTTGGGGGTCAATTTTCATTTTACTCTTTGTTAGAGGAACTCTATTTCGTGAAAGGAACATGCCTACCAATTTTCAAGCAGGATGATCAAGTAGTTTAAAAATGGAAATATTTATCGATTACGCCTCTTAATCTCCCGAAATTAAACTTGGTAGTTGATATTCCCGAAACCCATTTTGTAGCGGTTCTCGACTTTACGAAAGGAATCTGCTTATCAAATTTCAAGACTGTACGTCGAACAGTTTAAAAATGGGGATAATTGTCTATAACGCCACTTGAGCCCCCGCAACGCCACTTCTGGGTCTGTTTTCACAAAACCCATTTTGTAGGGGAATTGCACTCTATGAAAGGAATCTGCTTAGCAAAATTTGAAGACTGTGCGTCCAATTAATTAAAAATGCAAAAAAATTATCAATAACGCCCCTTGAACCCCCGCAACACCACCTAGGGGTCGATTTTCACAAAACACATTTTGCAGTGTATTTCTATCCTATGAGAGGAATCTGCTAACAAAATTTCAAGACTATGAGTCTAATAGTTTAAAAAAAAAAATAATTATTTATATCTGCCCTTAACCCCCCGCAACACCCCTTGGGGGTCAATTTTCTCCAAACCCGTTTTGTAGCGGATATTTACTCCATGAAAGAAACATTCCTACCAATTTTCAAGCAGGTAGGTCAAACAGTTTAAAAACGAAAATATTTATCTCTTACGCCACTTATACCCCTGCAACACCACTTAGAGGTCTGTTTTCACAAAACCTTCTTATAGCTGATCTCTACTCTATGAAAGAAATCTCTTTATCAAATATAAAGACTGTGCGTCTAATAGTTTAAAAATGGAAATAATTATCTATAACGCCCCTTAAGTCCCCTCAACGCCACTTGGGGCAATTTTCACGAAACCCATTTTTAGCGTATCTCTACCCTATGAGAGGAATCTGCTTACTAAGTTTCAAGACTGTACGTCTAATAACTTAAAAATAGGAATTTATAACGCCCCTTAAACCCCCCACCCCCGCAACACCCCTTGGGGGTCAATTTTCCCAAAACCCATTTTGTAGCGGATATTTACTCCAGGAAAGAAACTTACCTACCAATTTTCAAGCAGGTAGGTGAAGTAGTTGAAAAACGGATATATTTATCTATTACGCCCCTTAATCCCCCGAAACGCCACTTAGAAGTCTGTTTTCACAAAACCCGTTTTGTAACTGATCATTATTCTACGAAAGGAATCTATATATCAAATTTAAAGACAGTGCGTCAAATAGTTTAAAAATGGAAATAATTATCTATAACGCCCCTAAGCCCCTGCAACGCCACTTGGGGGTCGATTTTCAGCAAACTCATTTTGTAGCGGATCTCTACTCTCTGAAAGGAATCCGCTTACCCAATTTCAAGATTGTACATCAAGTAGTTTAAACATGGAAACAATTATTATTAAAGCCCGTAACCCCCCGTAACGCCCCTTGCATTTCGAATTTCGGAAAATCCCTTCTTAGCTGATGTCTACTCTATCAAAGGAACATGTCTACCAAATTTCAAGTCTGTAGGTTGAATAGTTCCAGAGATTTCGTGATTAGTCAGTCAGTCGCTTTTCTCCTTTATATATATAGATAACGGCGGTTCCTTCGTGACGTCTTCAGACTCTTTTAAAGGCTGGAAGAATTGGTGAAGACTCCACGTTTAGTAATAATGAATTTCACTATTTTCAATCCGCTTCTTTTCGCGTACATCCACACGTATCAGGTTATGTAGACTTGTCAACAACTTCGTGTCGACTTCTCGATCTTTAATTCACTTGACTTCTCACTTCATATCACTTAACTTCTCACTTCCTATCACTTAACTTCTTAACTCGCGAAAACCGAACTTATATAATATATCTTATTTACATAAATCAGGCCTGGAACTCGGTGAAGATTGTTGAAATTAATAAATTGTCTTAAGGAAAATAGAGAAGGTTAGTCAAAGACCGTATAGATCCGTCACAAATCTTCTAATCAAGAGTAGTTAATTTTATCTTCCTGATTATAATCCTTTACAAGGTAATCTTTATCTTGAACATTTCTTGTCACATCTAGTTGTGACGGATCTATACGGTCTTTTACTAACCTCTTCTTTTTTTCATTAAAGCAATTTATTTATTTCAACCAATCTTCACCGATAGCCAGGCGTGATTTATGTAAATAAGATATATTATATAAGTTCGGTTTTCGCGAGTTAAGAAGTTAAGTGATAGGAAGAGTGAAGTTTAGTGAATTAAAGATCGAGACGTCAGCACGAAGTTGTTGACAATCGTAGATAGCCTGTTACGTGTGGAGGTACGCGAGGAGAAGCGGATTGTATATAGTGAAAATCCTTATTACAGAGCGTGGATTCTTCACCCATTCTTCCAGCCAGTAAAAAGGCAGAAGTCGTCACGAAGGAACAGCAGATGTAAAATATAAGGTCAGTGATTTTATTTGAGATATTGAGATTATTCGTACGTGGCATAGCTGTAATTGTGCGCCTTTAAGCTTTCCTAGATTCAGTTGATATTCTGTTATTCCGCTAGTAGTGATCCCCCGCTTAGTTACTCCACTCTTATTTGTTTTTCTTAAATTGATTAGTGTGTGTCTAAACGTATTTGCTGATAAGAATCAATAAATCTATTTGAATTGCAATTATGTCTTTTGATCATTTAAGTCCGCCTACACATCATGCAGTATTTTCAGATAGACAGGGAGATAGAAGTGTAAAGGGTGGCTTTAATTCACAACTGACTGCCTAAAGTCAGGTACTGTCAACTTCATAAAATCTTCAGGCGGCCATTAAGTACTTATGTTCTGTGTAAAGTAAAATTAAGGAAGAACCACATTACTATATAAAAAAGATATTTAATGTATTCTCCCCAAACGTGAATCTCGTCTCTTCCCCCTGTTGTTTGACTGAATTTTCCTATATATAGTGTTATTTGTGTTTAAGTCGATTATAGTTGATAAATAAAATAATTGGAATTTATCATGTCGAGTCATCCTTTACTTCCTCCTACACCTTTAGCTGGGTCATAGAGTAGAAGGGATTTGGGCGCGTTTCATAGGCGCCCAAAGACCGAGATAGGAAACGGTGCTCATTTTAGGGTTTTGCCGGAATTATTTTTCTCCGACAAGGAGAATGTATTCGAGTTTCTCTCAAACATTGATACTAACATAGCGTACTATCAGATACCTGCAAATTTGGCAAGTGCCTACCTGAAAGATCATCTCGTAGGACGGGCGCTAGATTGGTTTGAAGTCATTGGGACTTCGCGACACTTAAACGGAGAAATTAACTAATAGTTTTCCAGTAGTGCGAAATAGATCAGAACTAGAGGCGCAGTTTTTTTCATCGAATCAGTGTATAGGGCAGACTCCGTCCGATTTTGTGTATAAATTGCTGAAAACTCATTAGACGCTGGATTTACAAAACGATGAACCTTTAAATATTAAATCATATTATTAATGAGACTCGATCCAAGGTTATGAATTATGTAGAAGTAAGAAACTCCACTACTGGGGCACAGTTATTAGAATTGGTTGATAAATATGAGGAACGGCATAAAAATAAGGAACCCAGGGTTCGAGCAATAGTTTTGAAAGAGGAAATTGGGATTCGAGTAGGAGATTGGCAGAAAGGCGTGGAAATGGAAATTGGAGAGATGTAGGGGTGGTAAATAGACATTTTGATCGGATGATAACGAACAGGGATTCAAATAACTTTTATCGTGATGATACTCGCAATCGAGAGATGGAACCGAAATGATCATCATAAACCCGATAATCATAGACATCGTAGTATGTTAGTAAACCGAGGGCCGAATAATTATAGGACCAGGGGAGGTCAAAGAAATGGTAATTTAAACTTTCAAGCGGTCGTGTTGCAGGAGGAAAGAGGTCGCAATTTGAATCAAACTCTCTTAATAAGATTAAAATAAATGCTTTACGATTTTCACTTGTTGCCCTTCCGTATGCACCGATCCTTCTACAAGATACATTTTCAAAAGCTCTTTCGGATACAGGAGCTGAGAAGTCATTTATTTGGGGGGAAACGTATAGGTCATATTCTTCTTATCGCCCAATTAAGCATTCTAAAGCCGAGGTTATAACTGTTCAAGGTGCCAAATGCACAAACTTCGGAATGGTGGAATTACAAATAAAGATCCGAGAATTTTCGAAAATGTGGAATTTCTACGTGATTGCTGAGATGCATTACCCATGTATCTAAGGCATTGATTTTATGACGAATTAAAAAAAATTTGTTTGATTTTGGGAACAAATCGTTAATTATTCAAGTTTCGCAAATTAAAAAGGTACCAATAGCAGAAGAACCTGTACAGATAAATCTCTCTAACACGAAGCAGGGTGAAAAAGAAAAAAGAGGAATTAAACATTTTACTTAATGATTTCAGGGGACTGTTTTCTAATAAACCGGGGTGACACACGGCTACATAACACGGGGCTATCACGAAATTGATACGAGAGATACCCCCCCCCCTCGTGTTTTCGCGGCCATACCTCTATGACAGGGTCAACAGAGTATTACAGAGAGTATCACGTCAATAAAATGTTAGAGGAAGGTACGATTATACCTATCCAATCCCCCTATACAACCCCAATTGTTTTGTGTCGTAAAAATAATGGTTTGCCTCCAGATGACCCAGAAGCTCATAGATTCGCGATAGATTACCGCAAATTAAATAGCATAACTAAGTATCCAAGGTATCCATAACCAGTTATTGATGATCTAATTACAACTATTCCACACAGCGAAATTATGTCGTCAATTGACCTTATATCGGGGTACTATCAGCTCGCGGTAAACCCCTAAAACACTAATAAGATGGCTTTTGTAACCAAAAATGGTGCATTTGCATTCACTCGCATGCCGTTTGATCTCTCGGGAGCGGCACCAAATTTTTAAAAAAGCTATTGAAATTATTCTTAAACCAGTTCTTAGGCGTTTGGCGAGTGTTTATATGAACGACGTAATTATTTCGTCTCCATTGTTTGCACACCACGTTAAATATTTAAGAGAGATCTTTAGATTACTACAAGAGGCTGGTCTAACTTTAAACATTGAGAAATGTCATTTTGCTAGAGACAAGTTACGATATTTAGTTCTAGAGGTTAGTAAAGATGGGTTTTGAACTGATGAAGCAAAGGTAAAGGGATTGTTGACATGAAACCCCCGAAAGTGCGCGGGAGGTGGCAAAATTTTTAGGAATGACAAGTTGGTACCAAAAATTTATTAAGGACTATGCTGATCTGTGTGAACCTTTATTTATGTTAAAGAGGAAAAATTCTAAATTTGTTGGTCGGAATGGAGCTCGGGAAGCCTTTAATCGCATTAAAGAAGCCGTAACAGAAGCCTCAGTTTTACAATTACCAGATTTCAATAAAGCATTTGTTGTTTTTGTCGTGTATGACAAAGTGCAAAGGTGTTTATAACAAAATAAAGGTATAGAAATAAGTCAAATATTGCCAAAGGCGTGAATCACTGCCGTGGCAACATCCATGGCACGATCCGAGTATAGGATGTCCATGATGTAGTCATTGTCTATTTTAAAAAGGGCACCAACAATGGAAGGACAGCTAAAAAGGTGTTTGGTATCCAGATGCTTGCCTGGGCAGTGCCTGCATTCCACATATGATCTGGATCCATCAGGCAGAATCTTCATGCCCTTAAAATGTTTTGTCCTTAGTCTGGTTATTGCTGTTATAATTTCTCGGCTATAATTTAATTCTGGCAGCGATAATTTTTTTCGTGGGTTTGAGCAGAGCTTTTGTTTTGCGACTGCGTTGGCATCAAAGACCGTAGTCGAAAAAGTTACAGGTTCAAGTGTTCTGGTTTCATTGGCAAGGAAAGTGGCCATCTCGTTCCTTTCGATGTCAACATGGGCCGGGACCCACTGGAGGGTGTATGATTTGTCCAATGCACCAATGGAAAGTAAAAGAGAATTGATTTCTTGGGTGAGTCCCATTTTTCCTTTCTTGATGGCCTCAAGAGCAGATCTACAATCGGAGAGAACAATGATGCCGTCGGAATTAGCAATATCTATCCATGTAAGGTAAATATATAGGGCTGTCCTAATTGCTATGAGCTCACACGTGAAGTTGGAAGCAATTTGAGTTGTGTTTGCGGATGCCAGATCGTGTGGGAGCAGTTTTGACGCAACAACATAGACCCATTTCATTCGCTTCTCGTACCCTCAGTACCACGGAGAGAAATTATAGTGTCACGGAGCGAGAGCTCTCATATGGGCGTTAAACAAATATCGCACTTATTTCGGGTCTCTGTCGGTAAAAGTCATAACAGACCACGCCGCACTCACTAAACTGACGGATGGAAAAAATTTGTCCAGAAGGATGATAAGGTGGGAACTTAAGTTAGCAGAATTTAACGTAGAATGGGAGCATCTCCCAGGTACACAAAATGTGGTTGCAGATTTGTTGTTCAGGAATCCAGTCGAAAGCACAGTGGAATCAAAGATACCTCGTGCAGTTATTTGGTCATTAGTTTTATCGTCCAAAGAACAATTAATGGAAGAACAGAGAAATGATCCTGAATTAGGTCATATTTATAGATTTTTAGAAAATCTAGACGACAGCTCGTGTAACACGTCAGTCTGCGGAAATGGGTCCCACGATTTCAAATTAATAGACGGTTTATTATATTACGCAAAATACACTACCACTCTTGGAGAACTAAAGGCCTTATCACTCGTACACTTTTGGTGCAATTTTTGGTCCAATTCGTGCAATTTTTACTCCATTGCCATAGCAATGACTTTCGAACAACTTTTTGCCAGTGAGCTGAGGAAGTTGTTCCAAATGAAAGTTGCTTGAAATTCCAGCCAATGGGGGGATTCTTCGGCGCCCTACATCATAAACAAGATGGTGGTAACGGTGGTAGCTTCGCATCAAACGCATCAGATATGGCGTATAATATTTTAATGGTGCACAATATTTTAACGGCCTATAATATTTTGAACAGAATGATGCTCCATTTCTGTTTACCCCGATCAACAAAAGCTCGAACGAAATAAAAGACAAAAAATTGGTTGGTCGGTTTCGAAGTAAAAAGAGCGTGGCTGACGACACAGCATGTCGTTTTGTTTACGGTAGCCCTTCACCCTCAGATTCAGCAAAAAGTTGGGCTAAAAATTTGCATGAAAAATTTACTTGTGATGCCGCCTTAAGAGTTTATGTTCCGCGAACTCTTCGTAATGACATTTTGCGCGAGTTCCATGACACGCCAACATCTGAACATTTAGGAAAAAAGAAAACTTATTAAAGATTCAGAGACGCGTGTTATTTTCCCTTTACGAGGAAGTTTGTATTTAAATATGTATTTACCTGCCACTACTACTAGCGTATTAATTATAAGAGAACGCTACCAGCTGGTCGCTTAATACCGATATTAACGAATTTTCCAAATGAAATAGTATCGTTAGATTTATTAGGCCCATACCCAGCTACTAGTCCGGAACGTTATAAATTTATTTAGTAATAACTGATAATTTTTCTAAGTGGGTCGAAATTGTATCCTTAAAGTATTTGACTACCCTAAAATTGTGAATCTTGCCAAAAATTGACAATTTTTTTACGATTTTATTTTATAGGCCATTTTATTAACTTTATAAAAATACCAAGTTAATTGTTTTCCGTTCACTAGAACAAAAACAACAAGTGTTATAGTAGAAGCAAATGCCATTACAATAAGCAATATGTCATAATTTAAAAAGCGCTTTATTCGAAATGTGCGTTTTGAAAATACTCAAACGGGGTCAGCGATTGCTAAAAAAGTTTTGAAAATATATTAATTGAAAATGTTTGTGTATGTTCTGTATAATAATAGAAGTATTTTAACCTTCAGATTTATCAATCATTCTTTTATTACAAAATTTATAGCCCCTTATTTAAATATAACCACAAGTTCTTTAAGCAATTTCATGCAATAACAAAAATAAAGTGCTCCAGTTGCAGCAAAAATTAAAATATCTCTTATCCTAAAGGTCACTTCAAAAATGAATTCCATAGCAACACATCAAAATTGAAAATTTGCTTATAAAGTTTTGGTACAGAATGGGCCGCGTTTTTTTGTTATTTTTTTGTCAATTTTTACCCATTTTAGTAATAATAAATTCTTTTTCTCTTCTTAATTTTAGCATATTTTTCTTAAAATGTACTAAAAAAATCCAAAAACAACACAAAAATCGCCTTATCTCCATCTTTTTTAAAAAAAGCAACGTGGAAAGACACACGCGATGTCAGCTCATGTGTCGTCCTCGTCACTTGACCGTGGTTCAAAATTACGAGGTCCGTCGCCAAAAGCCCTCGTGTAGCTGAACAGTGTGACGTTAATACGTATATTCATTCACTCACCCAATCGATCGCGTAAGTTCGGGGTATCACTGCAATTATAAAATGCTTCGCTGAAGGAGTATTTTGTGTTTATTTAGATATTTATGGTGTAGTCATGCCCCAAAGTGTATGAGACAACTTGAGGGTTAATGCACCTTTCTTTATTATTTTATGTAGAATAGGGGGTCTTCAGCCCACGAGCCACGAATGGACCACTGAAAGCTCTTCATTTCAATCCAAAACAATTTCAGGAAAAACTGTTTTGTCCGCTTTTTTCGTAAAAAGCGCCATTTTTTCTGTTATTTATGATATTTAAAACATTTTGTTGATATGCTTGATATCTATTACAGATAAAATTTTCCAATGATTTTATTGTCTTTAAACAATTTTAAATGTACAAAATCTGACTATGCATAAAATCACAGAAGTTTTCGGAAGCAAAGGTGAACTTTTATCTTTAACACGCAAAGTAACTGTACCACCATCTCTTCTCTTAGAATCTGTTGTAGTCTTGTAGAACAAACCTCCCTTTCTTATTTAAATTTCCTGACTACATTATTCTTTGACAGTCGTGTGACCCGCAGATCATTGTAATTTTTTTGATGAGGCTGCGGATCATTTAGAATATAGGTTCTCAACGGGGGTGATAATGCCCCCTTGTGGGCGTTTGAGGCTTTCAGTGGGGCGTTCAGATGGCGTGGAAGGGCCTTGGACAGATTAACCAAAAAAGACTAAAAAAAAAACACGCTGATTATATAATGACAAAAGTAAACTTTAATACAGTTTACCTTATGTTGATTGTATGTATTTATAAATCATTTCTATATAACATGTACGAAAATTCACATATTTCGTTAGCTCGAGAAGTGGATGAAAAACTTAAAGATTACGTTACATTCAGACCTACATTAAATTGAATGATATAGTACATTTTACTTTCCGTAGTGCACGTGTTGTCTTTGTCTGTGAGCGATAGGAAACATGTTTCGTCCACTGCATTTCATTCCGTATATTATCCAAGAAACATAATTAAATATGTTAACCAGGAATTAACGTGATTCTTTAAAGGCTGAAATGAATTACTTCGTATCATCAAAAGTCCTTGCCTATTTTTATAACAGGTAAGCTAAAACTTTTATTCCACTTTTTTAAATGAAGAAATTCAGTAGCGTTTCAATTCCAAGAATATCCTACCTATGACTAAAATATATAATATTACACATTTAAATATATTTGTGGCAACAGATATTTCAGATTCGCAAGTAAAAAAATTGTGCCTTTAGAAAAAAATGGAAAAAAATATTCTTTTACTAATAGGATATTTTTTATAACTTAACTCTTGTTTTCACCATGTATTATGTACACTCTTATTTCTCTAGAGTGAGAGGGGGCGGTATCGAAATATTCACTAGAGAAAAGGGGGCACCAGTTCAAAAAAGGTTGGGAACCTATGATTTAGAATATATTGATATGGTCCTCGAGCGTTAAAAGTTGAAGACCCCTAATGTAGAACATACTAACAAATACAGAACATACACACACCAACATACTATATAGTATGTTTATATATATGACACACACCACGGTTTCCATGGTGATTCCCACATAGATTAAATCTTCCAGAACATTCTAGTCTTTATACAAAATGCCAACCAGAAAAGTATGTAACTCCTAAACAACAAACAAATTCAAATTAGTGTTCCTTTGTATATTCGGATATTTGTTTACTCTGACTAATTTAAAAACCGAACAACTCCACATACTAATTTTGATATTAGCCTTGGAGGGGGGGGGGAGTAAAAATATCATTTACTGTGTGAGGGGGGGGGGGGAGAAAAGTGGCGTAAATGCCCGAACGAAACACATTTTAGTACATCGCAATAAAATAGCGTTTGATATAGTTATTAAAGTTTTTAAAAAGTATTTAAAATTTTAAGGTAAAAAACCTTGGAATCGGGCTTTATTTTACTGATGTAAGAAACATATAAAATATGCCAATAAATGTGAACGAATTTCTTCAATGGATTTGGAATGAATCCAGATTAAAAAAGTTGTAAATAACTTAGTTCCTTCTATGTAGATTTTTACACTGCAGTACATAGGTTCCCAAACTTTTTTGTCTCATAGACGACCCTTACCATGTTTTTCGGTTTTGTGTAGATCCCCCTACTTACCTAATATTAATTTTTTGCAAATTTATCAACTTAAATGTTTTTTGACAGCTGCTATAGCACTACTCACTTTAAAAGTTTTATGTTTCTAACTGGAGTTAATTAGTGTGCTTAAAACTTAAGAAACACATATGAATTAGTTAATTAAATTTTAATTTAATATTAAAATAATTGTTACATAAATTAACTGAGCAACAAACAAATGTGCTTTTAATGGGTGGATGAATCTGGTCCTTCACAATAACACATTTTAAACATTTGGCATCAATCTTTTCAGGTTTAACCCTCCATCTCCTCGGTTAGTAGGATCCAATCTTTCTTTTTTTCTTTCTGTTTCTATTTTGGAGATTATTAACCATGCTGAAACTCCTTCTTTCTAGGAAAAGCAATTAAAACTTTCCGAAGTCGAAAAAATAACAGGTATATGTTTTAAAGCCAAAATTACTGACATTCGTTTCTAAAGTTACTTTAAGAATTTCGTTAGGGTTATTAAAATAAGTTCCTTTTGTAATCAGAAACTTCTTTCTTTTTGCTTTTTTATTAATGTGACAACATGAATTCATTACTTACTGTGATTTTTCCATGGTCAAAACATTCTCAAACCTAGTTTCAAAACCTGCTTAAAAGGCATTTAAATGTTGAACATAGGTTATGACGTCATTTTTCTGGTGGATTGTGACAAATTGAGAAACTGTTAAAATTCACGACGCTCAGTTTTATACTCCTTTAGCTTGATTCTGGCAAAAACACTGAAATGATGGGGACCTTTTTTAATATAATGTATGCTGTCACCTGGTAATTGCAAATTAACCTCAGTAATTTAGTAAATAAAGCTGTTAAATTAGTAAATATGGTTTACAGTTTATTAGATTTTCTATTAAAAATTAAAGTCACAATCTGATTTAGGTATATCGTAGACCCCCATTTTCACCTCATGGACCCCAAATTATTTTTTCGCTGCCGTTGACCCCTTAAAGGTCATCATAGACCCCTAGGGGTCCATATAGGCCACTTTGGGAATCACTGCTGTAGTACCTCATCTTAGTGGTTCCCAACCCCCTCTCACGGATTGTACGTTCCTCCGATTAAAAAGTACAGGACAGCACAAGAAATAATAAATTATTTTCATTTTATTTACTGCAGTGTATTTCTCTCGGGTTTGTACGACTTTTTATCGAAATCATTTTATGTTCCATGTTAAATCAATTTATGCTTATTTTTTGGTGCATAACTGTATTGAATTCTGAAATGCACACCATGTTTAAAAACAATTAAATCAAAACAGTCTGAAATATAAGCAGTCAACACCCAGTGGGCGGTAGGAAAATTATCAAACGCATACCGTGTGGGGGAGGGGGTCCTAACCGGCACCCTCTCCCTCTGTCCGGTACGTCTCTAGGTATAGGGGGGAAACAAAGCATCACCAACAAACTCCATAATAACAATTAGATTTATTCAGACTTTGAACAAACACTTAAACAATCACAAAGTGAAATTATAGAAGAAACCTTGGAGTGATATCTAAAGCGTTGATTATTCCTAATATTCAATTCTAAGTAAACCGACTACCAGAAATAAATAAGGAGAACAAACACTAATGAACCGATGCCGATTCTGATTATACATCTTAAATCTTCAATCTAATAATTTAATCTTAGCAGTGACTTCCTTAACGCGCGCTAGGTTTGTGAAGTAAATCCTTCAGTGTTCACACTTACTTGACAGCTTCACGGCTCCTTCTCTCCTTACATCTACAAAACCCACAGACTTTATATAGTCGAACTAATTAACAAATATCTATCTCATGTTCTTCTTGAAAGGCTGTGAATTAATGTAAATGCTAGCCCCAAAGTTTCCCCAAAAGGATTAGTAAGAATATCTCGCGAATAGACCCGTCACAACCGGTCCGCGGCGATAAGAAGGTACTGCCTTATTTTACTTAAACTTTTTCAAAATATTGATTTTTTTTGTCAATTTTCTTACTGTGCTTAATATTTTAGTACGAAAAACAGCCCAATTTTATTTTTTACTAAT